>LPNX010378689.1:39171-61328 GCA_001517045.1 Pseudotsuga menziesii | reverse complement strand
TGTTTCCCTAATATACATGCATCACATTTTCTCTTATCTTTGGGAATGGTGGGCAAACCAAATACACCATTATTTCTCAACAAACGAAGACTGTTATAATTCAAATGACCAAATCTTGCATGCCACAATAAACTGGATGACAAATTACCTTCTCCATGTTGAGAGAGGTAGGCATAGTTCTGAACCCTTGCAGATGAACCCTTTAGCTTCAGCAGCTTCCCATCTTCGTATCCAATCATGATGACTTGGTTGTCAGAGGACTTTCTTATTTATACGATTCCATCAAACATGTGGATGAAATGGCCTTGCTGTCGAATCTCCACCAAGGACAGCAGGCTTCTCTGCAACTTCGGAAGATAAAGAACATTCTTCAACAAGAAATCAGGGAATCCAGGCATCTTCAGCCGAATGGTGCCCATTCCCTTTGGTTTAAGACTTGACTTATCTGCAAAGTAAACTATGCCATTTATTGTTTCATTAAGTTCTTCAAAACAATTTTTTCTAAAAGTCATGTGTGATGTTGCACCAGTATCAAGTAGCCAACATTCTATGTAAGATGAAAGTGAAGTCATTTCATTAATACCAATATTACAATGTGCAACAATACAATGAGCAGAGTCTGAAGATTTACTAGCATCTTGGTTTTTATTGTCATCTTTCTTCTGGTTATGTCTGTCTTTGATGGAGTCCCACGAAGCCCAACATTGATCTGCTGTGTGTCCAGTCTTTCCACAACGCTTGCACTTCAAATCTGATCTTTTACTGGAGTTGTTTATGCCTCCTCTACCTCTGAAGTTTCTTCTTCCTCTGCCTCTCTTGCTGCTTTCTCCTTTGGAAGGGTCTTTGGACCGATTTTTTGTTTTTTGAACAAAGTAAAGGGATTCTTCAACAGGCTCGCTTGATTTCTTGATCTTTCTAGACCATTTTGGATATGCTTCCTTGCCAGTGAGGACATCACCAACCATAGATGCAAAATAGTGCATCTTCAATCTGGAACTTGCAACTTGCAGAATACTTGGAAAAAGATATGGGATGCAGGTTTAGATTCCTGCTCCTTTACAAATTACAATATGATTCTGCAGCCTATCAAAACTAATTCTACAGCCCTATCAAAACAATCTTGCAACTACTCTATATTTAATTTTGCAACTATATATCATTTCAATATCTATATTTCTTATGAGATTTTAAGAATACATTTTCACTTTGTTCAACGGTTACAAAAAATCTTGTAGCAGAATAGTGCAGGTTGCAGTAGTATACTTCACAGTTTGATTGCAACAACAAAGTTGGTGACACAAGCAGTCTCTAACTTGGTCACCAGTCACAACAATATATTCACACCCAAAAGAAAACAACGCCAGGTATGGATGGACTCAAGATGCAGGTAGCTCCACGCAGTTGAATACAGGAGTGAGCTACTTCACTCATGTTCAGGCTCGGTCTTCACTTCTTCCACAAGAAATCTTGAATGTATGATATATATCAGTCACAATATAGCAAGAGTCTTCAATATATATCAGTCACGATATATATCAGTCACAATATAGCAAGAGTCTTCAATATATATCAGTCACAATATAATCAACTACACAACAAAGAAATCGCATGTAGTTCTTCAACGCACACTACAAAACCTTCATTTGTTCAAGCTTCACTTAAATGCTGTAATATCGATACCAAAACTTCAACGAAATCCACACATTAACAACACAGTTACGTTGGATCATAGTTCTGTTGGGATGATGGAGGCCACAACTCTCCAAATGTGGTGGAGCTCTTCAAATGGAGGTCGCAACACTTTTAAATGGAGGCCGCAACTCTTTTGTATCATGCAGTCAATACCAACATCACGACTTATACACAACATTTATGGCTTATACACAACATTCACGGGCCTCTTTCACTCAACACAAATGAAAATGTGTGCAACATTTACCAATTAAACTCCACGCATAGTTCTAGGGTAGAAATTAGGGTTTTATGCAGTCTCCAATGATCACAAAATATTTTAGCAACAATATTTACCTCCTCTCAATGGAATGAATCTTCACCAACAGTCTTCAATCACCGGTCTTCAACTGACTCGTAGCAGCAAAATAGCAAGACAGCTCCATGCATTGAGTCTTCAGAAAGGCGTGAATCTTCACAGCAGAAAATGTCTTCAACGTAGAAAATGTCAACAAGATAGGTCGCGGCTCTCTGTGAGACCACTTACAGCACAAAGAGTGGCATGAGCCAGTGCAACATAGATAGGCCATTGACGCCATGCAGAATCACAGTCGCCGGACTGCAAGAAATAACCACGGCCATCTTTTGCAAAAACAATAATACAACTTCAACGCAACCCCAAACAGGCTCAGGTAAAGACGGGCTTCCTCAAACTCTAATTGGCATTGGAATTAGGAGACGACATTGTCTCTCTCTTACTCCTCAACACGAAACCCTAAAAAAAGGTGTGGGGATCGGATGGTGTGGGAACACACGGAGCAGATGCATAGCTTGGTCTCAAATCATCAAAAATGTTCCTCGACGTAGTCAAGGGAGTAACACATGCACCCAGACTGGAAGAGAAACGCTCGGATGCAGACTAATGACAGGAAGGCAGCCTGAAATAGATATGGCAGAATGCCAGGACTGAAATGCAGCCATGAGTTATGGCAGGTGGTGCTCTGATACCACTGTTAGGTAAAATAACTCCCGATTCATCTTATTCCATTGCTAATGCATATATTTATACAATTCATATGTCGGTTGTGATTCAACTTCTGACCAACCTATTCATATTCCTACATGACTATTCACATTCAGAATATATTTACAATATTTACATATTGTATAATCCCGACGGATTATATTCCAACATTTTCAATGTTTTTTTATAAATTTGATAATAATATAAAAACAATTTTTAATGACACTATTATGTATTTTTTCTTAAACATGAAATTGTTTTTTTTTTATTTTGATATTAATATGGGTTAACTCTTGTGACTGGACAAAGGCATGGAAACATGGTTTGTTGTGGGAGGATCCCAATCTCACTTTCTACACTTCCAATACTTCCAAGTTAAAAATTATAGGTATTGTTGCTAGAAGTTTTTTCACATATCTATTCACAATTTTTTAAATGATTTATTTGATATAAGTTAGAACTTAGTAGCATTTCATTATTATTGTAGTATTAGTAATTGGTTGAAACAATTATTTTTACACATGGGAAAAAAACTTCTAAACAAGGTTGAAGTTGAAAGTGGTTTCTTCTTATCCATTTATAGCAAAGAAAAAGTGAATGCAAGAACCATGAACTAGTTGGTACAAATTTTGACCCTCCCCCACAAAACACATTGAGAATTAAATTGAGCCCCATGGTTGTCAATTTGGATGGAAAAATGTATCACATCACTAGCTCTATATCAGTAAAATATGTGCCTAAAAAATAGTTTTCACCAGAATATTTGCATCATGGATAATACATCGACAGCTCCACTTCCATGAAAGATTTTCTTTAGCTTGGTATGTGCATGTTCATGTGCTATAATAGTTGAGGATTCCAAAATAGTCCATACCTTACCTTATTAAACTTCTTTTGACAAAGGAAGGGGAGAACATCATAGTACAATCTCAATTGCAATGTGTTTTTAAAATGAATCACCTTTACAAAGGGCATATTATATTTATGTGGCCTTTTAACTCAAGTCCTTGGAATAAAATACATCACAATTTCAATTACACCATTGATGCAACATGTTAACCTTGAAAATTTTGGTATGTTTTTTTTTTTTTAGACAAAAACGGTTAGAGTTGTATTAATCACTTTCTGGTTAACTAGAATCTGCAGCGTACAAACTTGAAGAGGGATGATGACATCTAATAGTGCAGTCAGCCTTCTTATGAATTATGACTATCTTGGGAGATAAATCCCACTTGCTTCTAGATATTTTTCGAGAGAAAGACGAAATTTGCTTACAAGAGTAAGCTCTCACAAACTGTGAGTAGAGAATAATGCAGAAGCAAAACATTAATTAGTAGGGGAGGAAAAATTCCCCTTAATAAAAGAGTCTAACCGCTTTTGAGATCCCCAAAAAATGTTTGAGGATGCTTCCTTTTCCCTACATTATTTGTTGGACTTTCTCCCTCTAGTGAGGGGGGAAGAGGGGACTGAGAAGTCTTCAGGGTCAAAGCTTCCTTCTGACCCGGCGGAAGGGACTAAGGAAACTAGTCTTGCTTGGACTAAGGTCTCTTGATCTAACGCCCGAGCATCTCGCTTGGAGCCTGAAGGAAGGCTTGGAGAAGCCTCTTTCACAGATGGGGCAGCAACAACTATTTCCAGGGGGGCGGAAGGACCTAGCGGGGTCTCGCCCTACATCGGATATTCTGCTACTTCGCACTCTTGTGCTTCAACTTCCTGCAAAACTTCAAATCTATTTTTTCTTTCCAATGGAGGAGAGAATGCTGCGGAAGGATATTGAGGAGGATCCTTTTGCTGTTGAGGTTCCTTTCGTCGAGGGGGATGGCATTGATTAGTGACCGTATGGAACTCTGCTTCTTTATTTGCGTGGGGAACATTTGATTTCTGGGATTTGAAAAGCTTGAGGCAGCTTTTGGAAAAGTGACCATAGACATGGAAAAAGTTGCATTTGAATGGGATCTGCTCATAATCCAGCTCTTGGATGTGGCTCCATTCTCCTAATGTAAGCTTTAGGGCCTTCGGGAGCCTTTTTCTAAGATTTACCTCTACGCAAATGCGATAACATGTAAACTAACCCCCTTTTGGATCTGCACTATCCAGATAGTGCCCTAGCTTATTACCGATGTCTGCAAGAGAGATTTTCCCCAAAGATGAAGTGGGAGATGAGGAAGTATTACCCAGACTGGAGCTGCTGTGATCTCTGCTTTTGGGTTAAAACCCAGTGTCCACGGGGCTAAGAAGAGCCCTCTCGATCCCATGAAGAATGAACCCGATCGAAAAACAAGATCTCGTTCTTCTTTATTCAGAAAGAGAAAAACAAAATAACCCCTACCGGATACAAAGAGAGAGACCTGTCCTTGCACAATAGGATTCCAGTGCTCAGCAATCCAAAGCTCTACAGCCTTAGGGCTTGGCCAAAACCCTGTAAACTTGCCGATGAGAGCTCTCTCTGAGAGAATAATCGCTTTCTGGCAAGGATCTGAATGAGAGAGTTCCAAAGAGAGGATCTCATCAATCTTTTTCACGAACTTGGAGGGGGGAAAAGAGGTAGCCTGAGGAGCAGCTACATGAACAAGAGCCTTAAACACCAGAAGTTGGGATTCAATCTCCATAATGGGTGCACCCAGTAGAGTGGATCCGGTAGCCACTACGTAGACAAACCACAGCTTGAGCAAGCAACAGGTGGCAGCGAGGGGTGCACACAACACAAGGAATCCAGCAGGGAACCTTTGGCGAGAGTAGACGGACCTTCGGAGCAGGACGACAGCTAGGGAAACCCTAGCCGCACATTAGAGAGGAGCAATGCAACCCGAGCATAATCTAATATGTGTTGAAAATTTTGGTATGTTATATTACATGTGGCCTAACATTAACCTATGGAAACGATTATAGGTTCCACCGTTTGTTTGTTTCCTAAGTTTATCACATAATGTACTTCATATGCATAATGCCGACACATGTTAGATGTCTATGTCACTGTTAGTAGGTTTTTTTGTTTCACCCTCAATTTTCAGAGTATACGATAAAAAAAAAAACATTGTTAAATGGGTCCATGTTATCTTTTAATTAGAAATTAAACTCCTTAATAAAAACATATATTTTAATTGAAAATTAAAATTTCATAATTTCAATTATGCCATTCATGCAACATGTTAGCCTTCCAAAATTTTGTGTGTTGCATTACATGTGGCCCGACATTATCCTTGGTAAAGGGTTCTAGGTTTGTTTTGTTTGTTTCTTAGTTTACTAGTTAATATACTTAGATGCATAATGTTGCCACATGTTACTTTTGAGTTGTCCGTGTCACTCTTGGTAGGTTTTTTTGTTCCACCATCTATTTTTCAAAGCACACGATGAATGAAAAACATGGGTAAATAAGTCTATTGTTATGTTTTAATTGGAAATTAAACTCTTTAATAAAAACATATCTTTTAATTGAAAATTAAATTCTTTGATAAAAAACATTTTATTGAAGGATATTTTTTTAATAAAACTTCATTGTTGAAGGATTAATTTTGACTCTCAAAATAAAAGTTTAAAAATGTAAAAAAAAAACACTTAAAAGGACAAAGATAGAATGAAATTCCAACCCTCCTAGCCCAACACAAGGCATTCTCATCACAAAACACCTTCTACTTCATGGAATGAAATTCCAACCCTCCTATCCCAACACAAGGCATTCTCGTCACAAAACACCTTCTACTTGAAAATATATATGTTGTACATTTTTTAACTGAATTAACTACAAAATACCACATAACTACCCTCTTTCCCACATTTTTACAAAGTAATTAAATTTCTTATTTATTATTATTATTAGAGTGCCTTGGAATTTAGTCACTTAATTACGACCACGGGAGTAGAAGGTAATGACATGATTGGTGACTCCATAACATAGGCTTGGTAGTAACCTACAAAAATATCAAGTAACTACCATCTTTCCCATATTTTTACACATTAATTAAATTTCATGGTTATTATTATTATTAATTAAATTAATTCACAAATGTGAGAAGGGAGAGTAGTGTAATTTTATATCCATGATTGCAGTTTCTTAATTTATTTTAATTTTAATTGGTCTATTTTAAAGGAAAACATATTATAATTATAATTATTATTATGTATTGTATATGAATCATGCCAAACAAAGCTTAATTGCATGGTAATCAATCAAGGGTATAGAGTGTAACATGAATTCACAGCCTTAACGAGAGCATGGCACACAATTGTATTACTAACATGACCTCAAATGTTAAACATTTTAAGTTAAACTAGTTCGAGTTCTAGGTTTCAATTTTGCACATTGTCAATTATTATGTCACCGTAGGCGGTGACATATATAGATGGGTAGATTGTTTAATTTTGACCATATCAGAGTTTAAATTTTTATATTTTCCAAAGTTTTGAAAAGTTATGAAATTGTTTTATTAAATATATATATTTTTAAACAATTTTTTTAATATTTATTTGTCTGTGTATTTGCTAACGTTTGATATCGATTCTCCTTTCCAGCGTCGGCGATGGAGTAAACGTCATGACAACTATGGTGTTGTACCTACTGTGATTCAACCCCTATATCTAGCCTCTTGCATTGATGCCTTAGTCGCATGTGAGGCGTATCTTGATTCTATGCCCTCCCGCTTCAGATTGCAAATCCTTGACACTGAAGGATTCCATCCACGATCTAGCTATAACAAACAGATCAGTGTGGGTGAAGATGAGCTGATTTTCTTTATCTCTCTATCAACTGATCATTGTACATGCCTCCAATTTATCAATGTACTGCCTCGCCCTGGTTGTATGTGTTATGTTTATTGTTCATCTCACTTTTTCTTTTGTTCCAATATACTAATTAATTATTGACGATTATACATGCCTGCTGGTGGTAATAATAATACTTCCAATTGAGTGTTTGGTTGGCCATGAAGGAAATCGAGTTTCTTGTGCTTGTTGAATTCCTTCTTTCTCATTGAATAGAATGGTGGTTAATTCCGGTTGAACTAGCATAACCACTTCCTTCTCGTTCCCCACCGTGGGATAGACAATACTTTCTTGAACTACCTCCCTAACTATCTTGCCTCGTCCTTAGCCGAACGATTCCCGTCACGGAGAACCTTGGGTGGAGAAAGATCCCGTTAATGTAGCCCATCTAGCGGTATAACCTATTAACTATGGTATCGCATTGTTGTTATATACATTATTTATTGAAACACTTTATACACGCTATATTTGAATATCCGCCTCGCCTCTTTAATTTTTAATTATGGCTAGAGACCAGGCCCAAGGCAGAGGGTAATAATTATACTTACTGCTCTTTTATTAGCACACAATTAATTAGGCTTAATGAGCATGCATGCTTCAATGACCGTGTATGATGGTGATGGGTTATGTTCAGTGTTAGACGTTAAAGAACAACATCATCCAACTGTGCTAACCCAACAACACCGCTTTTTACTATATTGAGGTTTAGGGTTTTCCCAATGTTTATTTTCATGTGAAACACTCGACAATATGAATGTATTATTTCTTTGTCATTTACTTATGGATGACACTATAATTTAAAATATTCCTTAGTGTTTACTTTATTGGGTGTGCTTTAGGAAGCTTGTGGACGATGAGGAGGATTTCCGATAATGTTGTGGGAGTGAGGAGTCAAATGGATATATAAGTAATGCAGAGACGATTGACTTGGAAAAGAGTGGTTAACAACATGGTCCCATGGAAACAACCCATTTCAACCACAACTTGATCATAAGGAAAGGTGATTTTTTTTTATGGTTGACATGGAACTACCCCTCAAACTACATCTCCTCATTGAAAGGAACTTCATAAAATATAAGTGAACAATCATAGTAAATGTAATAATCCAAGTGACATTTTTCCAATTTCTATACTTTTACTCACTTCATAGTAAATGCAATAATCCAAATCACATTTTTATAATTTCCATGCTTTTACTCACTTCATAGTAAATGTATTAATACAAGTCCCATTTTTCTAATTTCTATTTTTACTTTTACTCACTTCATAGTAAATACAAGAATCCAAGTAACATTTTTCTAATTTCTATACTTTTACTCACATCTCAAAATGCACATACTTTTATTTTTACAAGTTATATATAAAAATTTCATTTATAAAAAAAATTAACATTATTTAATGAACAAAAAATTAATTTTTACAATTTATTTAATTTAGTAGATGAATTTAAAATTTATTTTTTAAACTATAATTTAACTTTTATTTTAAAATATAATTTAACTTTTGAAGTAATTAAATCTATGGTATATCTAACAGGCAATTAAAATAATTCAATTAATGTAGGGTATATTTACAAGACAATTAACTTATTGCTATCTTTTATTTGATTTGGTTGTGTAGGGATGACTCTCCATATGGAAATAATTGAACCACATAAAATAAAAATAATATTTTTGTTTCTTCAAATATGATTTGTTATAAATTTATTTTAAGATATGCGTGAATTTTGAAAAAAAAATAATTTAATTAAAAGCAAATGATAAAAAAAAAACTACATATTTGTAATAGATATTATTTATTGAACTATTACAGTCATGTATTTTTTTAATCGTATTTTTTTTATCATTGGCTTCTAATTAAATTATTGTCCTTTTGAAAATTTACTAATAACTTATAATAAATTTATAACAAATTATATTTAAAGGAAGAAAATATTATTTTTATTTGATATGATTTAATTATTTATAATTTTTTTTCAAAATAAAAAAATATTTAAATTTAATATACTATAAGATGAAGTATTTATTTTTTCATGTCATATTTTATTTCATATCTTACAAATATATGTTACAAATATTATTTTCATCTCAATATTTTTATAGTTTGTATATAGTTAGCTTTTAATTTTATTTTGATTTATTAATGTTATTTTAAAAGAATGAAATATTAAATTCACAATACTAAAATATTTTATTTTTCACAACTTTTTATATTTTTATTTATTTAAATAAAATATTACATGTTATATTAATTTTATTAAAATAAAATGAATAAATAAAAATATAAAACATTGCAAAAATAAATATTATAATATAGTGAATTTAATTTTTCATTTTTAAAAAATAATATTAAAATTAAAAGCTAACTATATTCAAACTATAAATATACTAAAATAGAAATAGTATTTGTAACATATATTTGTCTATAACATACCATTTGTAAGATACGAAATAAAATATGACATGAAAAGATAAATACTTCATCTTATAGTATATTAAATTGAAATATTTTTGTTATTTTAAAAAGAAACATTATAAATAATTGAATCACATAAAATAATAATAATATTTTTGTTTCTTCAAATATAATTTGTTATAAATTTATTTTAAAATATTGGTAAAATTTTGAAAAAAAATAATAATTTAATTAGAAGCAAATGATACAAAAATACATATTTGTAATAGACATCAT
The DNA here is from genome assembly GCA_001517045.1 of Pseudotsuga menziesii. NCBI lineage: Eukaryota > Viridiplantae > Streptophyta > Pinopsida > Pinales > Pinaceae > Pseudotsuga > Pseudotsuga menziesii. Next base: position 51,184 of record LPNX010378689.1, on the reverse strand, counting down.
TTATTGAAATAAAATATTACATATTATATTATTTTGATTAAAATAAAATGAATAAATAAAAATATAAAACATTCTGAAAAATAAAATATTGTAATATAGTGAATTTAATTTTTCATTTTTTAAAAATAATATTAATAAATAAAATTAAAATTAAAAGCTAACTATATTCAAACTACAAAAATATTGAGATGGAAATAATATTTGTAGCATACATTTTTCTATAACATACACTTTGTAAGATACCAAATAAAATTTCATTTATAGTATATTAAATTTAAATATTTTTATTATCTAAAAAAAACATTATAAATAATTGAACCACATAAAATAAAAATAATATTTTTGTTTCTTCAAATATGATTTGTTATAAATTTATTTTAAGATATGGGTGAATTTTGAAAAAAAAATAATTTAATTAAAAGCAAATGATAAAAAAAACTACATATTTGTAATAGATATTATTTATTGAACTATTACAGTCATGTATTTTTTTTTTATCATTGGCTTCTAATTAAATTATTGTCCTTTTGAAAATTTACTAATAACTTATAATAAATTTATAACAAATTATATTTAAAGGAAGAAAATATTATTTTTATTTGATATGATTTAATTATTTATAATTTTTTTTTAAAATAAAAAAAATATTTAAATTTAATATACTATAAGATGAAGTATTTATTTTTTCATGTCATATTTTATTTCATATCTTACAAATGTATGTTACAAATATTATTTTCATCTCAATATTTTTATAGTTTGTATATAGTTAGCTTTTAATTTTATTTTGATTTATTAATGTTATTTTAAAAGAATGAAAAATTAAATTCACTATACTAAAATATTTTATTTTTCACAACTTTTTATATTTTTATTTATTTAATATTTTATTTCAATAAATGATGTCTATTATCAACATGTATCTTTTTATCATTTGTTTCTAATTAAATTATTATTTTTTGAAAAATCTACGGATATCTTAAAATAAATTTATGACAAATCATATTTGAAAAAACAAAAACATTACTTTTATTTTATGCGATTCAATTATGGATAATGTCTTTTTTTAAATAACAAAAATATTTAAATTTAATATACAATAAGATGAAGTATTTATTTTTTCATGTCATATTTTATTTAGTATCTTACAAATTGTATGTTATAGACAAATGTATGTTACAAATATTATTTCCATTTCAGTATTTTTATAGTTTGAATATAGTTAGCATTTAATTAATTTTTATTTATTAATATTATTTTAAAAAAAGGAAAAATTAAATTCACTATATTACAATTTTTTATTTTTCACAATTTTCTATATTTTTATTTATTCATTTTATTTTAATAAGAGTAATATAGCATATAATATTTTATTTCAATAAATGATGTCTATTACAAACATGTATTTTTTTTTATCATTTGCTTTTAATTAAATTATTTTTTTTCAAAATTTTACCAATATCTTAAAATAAATTTATAACAAATTATATTTGAAGAAACAAAAATATTATTTTTATTTTATGTGATTCAATTATTTATCATGTTTATTTTTAAAATAACAAAAATATTTAAATTTAATATACTATAAGTTTAATTATTTATTTTTTCATGTTATATTTAATTTTGTATCTTACAAATGGTATGTTATAGACCAATGTATGTTATAAATATTATTTTCATCCCAGTATTTTTATTTTTATAGTTTGAGTATAGTTAGCTTTTAATTTTATTTCTATTTCTTAATATTATTTTAAAAAATGAAAAATTAAATTCATTATATTATAATATTTTATTTTTCACAATGTTTTATATTTTTATTTATTCATTTTATTTTAATAAAAATAATATAACATCTAATATTTTATTTCAATAAATGATGTCATGTATTAAAAGCAAATTAAATTATTATTTTTTTCAAAATTTACCAATATCTTAAAATAAATTTATAACAAATTATTTTTGAAGAAACAAAAATATTATTTTTATTTTATGGGATTCAATCATTTATAACTTTTATTTTTAAAATAACAAAAATATTTAGATTTAATATATTATAAGATAAAGTATTTATTTTTTCATGTCATATTTTATTGTGTATCTTACAAATTATTTCCATCTCAATATTTAATATAATTAGCTTTTAATTTTATTTCTATTTATTAATATTATTTAAAAAAGATGAAAAATTAAATTAATTATATTATAATATTTTATTTTTCACAATGTTTTATATTTTTATTTTTTCATTTTATTTCAATAAAAATAATATAGCATGTAATATTTTATTTGAATAAATGATGTCTATTACAAACATGCATTTTTTTATCATTTGTTTCTAATTAAATTATTATTTATTTTTTTTAAATTTTACCATTATCTTAAATAAATTTATAATAAATTATATTTGAAGAAACAAAAGTATTATTTTTATTTTATGTGCTTCAATTATTTATAATGTTCCTTTTTAAAATAACAAAAATATTTAAATTTAATATTACTATAAGATGAAGTATTTATTTTTTCATGTCATATTTTATTTCGTATCTTACAAATTGTATGTTATAAACAAATGTATGTTACAAATATTATTTCCATCTTAGTATTTTTATATTTTGAATATAGTTAGATTTTAATTTTATTTTAATTTATTAATGTTATTTAAAAAAAAGGAAAAATTAAATTCACTATATTATAATATTTTATTTTTTACAATGTTTTATATTTTATTTATTTATTTTATTTCAATAAATGATGTCTATTTTTTTATCATTTGCTTTTAATTAAATTATTATTTTTTTCAAAATTTACCGATATCTTAAAATAAATTTAAAACAAATTATATGTGAAGAAACAAAAATATTATTTCTAATGAAATACAATTTATAAAATTTAATACTTTTTTTTCATCACATAAATATATGTATGTGTGTTAAGTAGATATGTATATATTTTTATTTTTATTTTAATAATTTGAATATAATAAATTTTTATTTTTATTTTTATTTTTAATTATACCAATTATTTATTATATTTTTGTTTTTCATTTCTTAAATATATGTTAAGTATATATGTATATTTTTTGTATCTATATTTTTATAATTTGAATATAATATTTTTTTATTTTTATTTTTAATTATATCAATTATTTATTATACTTTTATTTAATATAAAAAATTATTTAAATTTAATATACTTTTACATTAATCATTTATTTTTTATGATATTATTTGTTTATTTCAATAACTAACTTCAAAAAGAAATAAAGATATTATAAGATTTTTTTCTACAGTGTTATATCTTATTTGAGTAAATGATGCATGTTACAAACTTACCATTTTTTATATATTTTACTATTTAAATATATATATTTTTTTATTTAATATTATTAGAAATGACAAATTCTAAATTGAGTATATTTATAATATGTATTTTATTTATATTTTTATAATTTAAATAAAATTTGTAAATTCAAAAGATTATCCACAAAATATTAAAACTTTTGGAATTAGTGTCAAACTTGAAACAAATGAATAGTTTCATTATAATATAATTGATTTATCAAATACTTTGATGATATATTTTATTTCAATAAATTTATGTTGTTAACAACTATTTTTATTTTATCTTGTCGCGATGGCCAAGTGGCTCTCTCTGAATCGCAGTTAGGGTTTCCCTAGCCATCCCCTCCCTTGCTGCATAGATCCTCAAGTCGAAGGCATTCAGGTTGGATCTCAACTCTTGCTCTCGTTGAAGATTTTTATTGCTGTGTCGTTTCATCGTGGGGTTTTTCTTGGCTATTGCTCTCTCCCCGTGGCTCTCTTATTTTCAGGTTATGGGCTCTCATGACCAGCTCGAGGCCTTCAAGGCCCTTGTTCAAGCTGTCGTTCCTCAGGAAACCTCTCACTCTCCCTCCAAGTTTGTGAAAAAGATGGTCGAGATCCCTTCTCTAGAGCTCTTTTCTATGGATCTATGCCAAAAATAGCTCATCCTCTTAGAGAAATCTCTCATCGGCAAGTTTACAGGGTTGTGGCCCAGCCCTAAGGCGATGGAGCTCTGGATCGTAGAACATTGAAACCCTATTTTGTAAGGACACGTATCTCTCTTTGCAGCTGGAAGGGCGCCTCTCTTGCTGTGCAGATCCTTAAGCCGAAGGATTTCAGGCTAGATCTCAATGTATGCTCCTGTTGGATATTTTTACTACTGCATCGTTTCATTGCGGGGTTTTTCTTGGCTGTCGCTCTCTCCCCATGGCTCTCTGGTTTCTAGGCTATGGGCTCTCATGACTAGCTCGAGGCCTTCAAGACCCTTGTTCAAACTATCGTTCGTCAGGCAACCTCTCACTCTCCCTCCAAGTTCGTGAAAAAGTTGGACGAGATCTCTTCTTTGGATCTCTCTCCTATGGATCCATGCCAGAAAGTGGTCATCTTCTCACAGAAAGCCTTCATCGGCAAGTTTACAGGGTTGTGGCCCAGCCCTAAGGCGGTGGAGCTTTGGATCGTAGAACATTGGAACCGTAGTCTGTAAGGACAAGCATCTCTCTTCGTAGCTGGAAGGGGTTTTTTTGTTTTCTTGTTTTCGAATAAAGAAGAAAGAGATCTAGTATTTCATTCGGGTCCCTTCTTCATGGGCTCGAGAGCACTGTTCTTAGCCCCATGGACCCTGGGGTTTAACCCAGAAGCAGAGATCACTGCTGCTCCAGTCTGGGTAAGACTGCCTAACCTCCCACTTCATCTTTAGGGCAAAAAAATTCTAGTGGACATGGTAATAAGCTAGGATGCTATCTAAATAGTGCAGAACCAAAAGGGGGCCAGTTCAGATGCTCCTGCATATACGTAGAGGTAAATCTAGAAAAAGGGCTTCTGAAGGCCCTAAAACTCACATTAGGAGAATGTAGCCACATCAAAGAATTAGATTATGAGCAGATTCTGTTCAAATGCAACTTTTGTCATGTATATGGTCATTTCGCCAAAAGATGCCCCAAGCTTGAAGAATCACAGAAACCAGCAAATCTCTCTACTCCCAAAGATGCAGAGTTCCAGATGGTCACTAATAATCATCGTCCTCCCCGGCGAATGGATCCTTAAGCCTCTCAGCACAAGTACTCCTCAAAATCCTTCTCCCCTCGCAAAATATCCACGGCTGGAAAACAAAAACAACTTTGAAGTTCTCTAGGAAGCCAAAGCACAAGAAACTGAAGCTGTGGATGCTCCAGAGTAGGGTGATCCCCTAGGCTCCCTCGGCTCCTTGGAGATAATTGAACAAGATTCTCCAAAACCTGCTTCTTCAGGTTATAAGAAATACCCCAATGCTTTGGACCACGAGACTTCAGCCCATGTAGGATTGGCATCCTTAGTCCCTTCCTCTAGGTGAGAAGGAACCTCTGATTTTGAAGACTTCTCAACCCCTTTTCCTCCCCTCACGAGAGGGCGAAAGACAAACAAAGAATGTAGAGAAAAGGAAGCAGCCTCAAATATTAGCTCGGGCTCCCAGAAGCGATTGGACCCTTTCATTAAGGGGCATTTCACCTCCTCGTCTAATTAATGTTTTGTTTTTGTATCCTACTCTGCTCACAATTCGTGAGAGTTTACTCTTGCAAGCAATTGTTTTCTTGCAAAAGTCCTAGAAGCATTTGGGACACTCCTTTAAAAGTATTCATAAGAAGGCTAACAACATTGTTGGAGATTATCAACCTTCTTTTTTTGATCTCTTCCTTTGTAAGCTTGGATGGGCTACAGCCTTTTTAATCAATCAAATTTTCACAGTTTCTGTTAAAAAAAAATAACAACTATTTTTATTTTTATTTTGTCTTTATAATTTGAATATAATTCCAATTTTTTTAATACATTTTTTTTACAATATTACAATTTCATTTATTTTATAAACATTTTATTTTCATCATTTTTATACATATTTTTCAAATTACATACATTATATTTGCAACATTTTTTAATAATGTGTGGTTTATTTAATTATATAAATACAAAATATTTCACTAATTTTTATAAACATTTCATTTTTTCACAACATTCTAATATTTTATTACAATATTGCAATTTCATTTATTTTATAAACATTTTATTTTCATCATTTTTATATACATATTTTTCAAACTACATACATTATATTTGTAACATTTTTTAATAATTTGTGGTTTCTTCAATTATTTAAAGACAAAATAATAATTATAAACAATAATGTAATTTCATAGCTTGCAATATTTTTTATATACATATCATTCACAACAATTTAATATTTTTTTATTTTATTTTATAAATATTATGATTGCAACATTTTTCTTATATACATTTTTTTACAACATTTTAATATTTCACTTATTTTTATAAACATTTCATTTTTTCACAACATTCTAATATTTTATTACAATATTGCAATTTCATTTATTTTATAAACATTTTATTTTCATCATTTTTATATACATATTTTTCAAACTACATACATTATATTTGCAACATTTTTTTAATAATTTGTGGTTTCGTAAATTATTTAAAGACAAAATAATAATTATAAACAATAATGTAATTTCATAGCTTGCAATATTTTTTATATACATATCATTCACAACAATTTAATATTTTTTTATTTAATTTTATAAATATTATGATTGCAACATTTTTCTTATATACATTTTTTTTACAACATTTTAATATTTCACTTATTTTTATAAACATTTCATTTTTTCACAACATTCTAATATTTTATTACAATATTGCAATTTCATTTATTTTATAAACATTTTATTTTCATCATTTTTATATACATATTTTTCAAACTACATACATTATATTTACAACATTTTTTAATAATTTGTGGTTTGTTCAATTATTTAAAGACAAAATAATAATTATAAACAATAATGTAATTTCATATCTTGCAATTTTTTTGTACACATATCATTCACAACAATTTAGTATTTATTTATTTATTTCATAAACATTATAATTGCAACATTTTCTACAACATTTCAATATTTCACTTATTTTTATAAACATTTAATTTTTTCACAACATTCTAATTTTAACTTATTTATATAAAATCATTTCAATTATAAATATCACATTTTAAAATTCCATATAATATAAAAATACAAAACTCATAATTTAATAAATAAATAAAAAATAGAAAATTTAATTGTGTTTTGGTTATCGTGCATGTGGTATGTCGTGTACAATAAATGTACACTTTTTTTAGTAGAAAAAAAGCCTGTCCTTGATATTCAGAAAGAATCAAAGTGCATCAGAGGTGCCTACCCAAAGGAGGGTTACATACATATAATTGATCGGAGGGATGATAGCTACATCAGCATCCATCATGAGACCCAAAGACAACAGAGCACATGTACACTACATATATTTATGTGAAACTTTGTATTTGATATTGGTTCAAACTTTAAGATTATAAGAATTTATTTAAAATAATAACTTATATTTAAAAGACAATGTTAATGTTTCTAATTGAATTAAATTTATATATGTTAAAAATTTATGTATATTTCAATTTTTATAATTTGAATATAAATATTTTTTATTTTTATTTTTTGTGATTTAATTATTTGTAATGTTTTATTTTAAAATAATAAATAATATTTAAATTCAATATAAAATGAAATACCTATTTTTTTATTTCATATTTTGTTTCAGTAAATAAATTGTATGTTACAAATATTCATTTCCATTTCATTATTTTTATAGTTTGAATATAGTTAACTTTTAATTTTAATTTTATTTAATGTTATTTTAAACAATGAAAAATTAAATTAACCATATTATAATATTTTATTTTTTACAATGTTTTATATTTTTGTTTATTCATTTTATTTTAATAAATAATAGAGCATGTAATAATTTATCTCAATAAATGATGTTTATTACAAATATGCATTTTTTATTATTTATTTATAATTTAATTAATTTTTTTTCAAAAATTACTAATATTTTAAAATAAATTTACAACAAATTATATTTGAAAAATAAAAATATTGTTTTTAATAGAATACAATTTATCAAAATTAAAATGCAATACTTTATTTTTCATGTCTTAGATGATGATGCTGATGATGGTTAACGTTCACTAAGACCAAACTTTGGTCAATCAAACCCAAACAAACAAATTAATTAGTTTATTTTAAAATCGTATTCCTATGCTCAAAGATCTTGGTGAGAAGTGTCCCGAGCTCACTATAATTTTGACAAGTTAAAAGGCTGGGAAGTTCAGTATTGCAACAAAGATTAGGAAACTGAGATCTAATGTGGGTGTATGCAGGGCACTCTAAGAGGAAGTGGTTTTCATCTTCAATGTTCCTATTCACACAGAGACGATAGATCCTTTCCACCCATGGTGTTTTAGGAACTTTCCAACGACCTATTTCACTATGGAGCTCATGAGAGTTTGTTCTTATCTTGGCTATATTAATTATTTTCTTTGAACTAGTTAAAACATAGAGATACTTTTGATCTTCCAGAGTAAGGTTGATGACCTCCTTATAATATCTTAATTTTCTTTTAGCCTCTAAATATCTTTGACACGACAACTTCTCTTTAAACTTAGAAGCAACAATATTTTTAATGTTATTAATATTTTGCAATGCAACATTTTTGTCGATCTCCTTGTGGTTTAATCAGGCCCTGGTATCTTTATACCATCATCGCTTGAGCCTTAGGTGGTTTTGGCTGGAATTAAAAGCTAGATTTGGAAGTCTATGGTCTCCCATGTTATTGATTTTATGTTTGTACAATAGGAGCCTAGTCATAGCTAGGCTCTCAATAGAGGGAAGACCCACTTCTGTAAGGAGAATAGGATAAGGTGTATTGATTTTAATTTTGAGGTTATACGTTATAAAACACTTCTGGATTTTCTCAATCTTCCTCCAGGATTTTCTAGAGATTCTTCAACCCCAAACCTCACAACCATACAAGATAACAGGAGTGACTAAAGTTTCAAAGAGGAGCTTCTTTTTATCCCACATCACAAGGTTTGCTGCTTTACAATTATTTTCAAGACCAAAATAAGCTTTCCACCCTCCATTAATCCTTTTTCTCAATGCTATAGGTCTAGTTGAGCTTGTGATGAATATCATTTCCTAGGTATTTGTAAGAAGACACTTCCTCCAAGTTGCTATTGTCATGCACAAAATTAGCGTAAGTGTCCTTCCTGGATTTGATAATCATAACTTTTTTTTTGTCAGTGTTGACAGCCATACCCATGGTAGAGCAGAAATCGTTAAGAATTTCTAGTTGCTTATCAAGATCGGACAGATCCCTTTCCAGAAGAATAATATCATCAGCATAGAGAAGAAGGATGATGACTATCCCATCTAAGAACGTTCCAGCACAACTTGCTTCTTCTAAACAACCTTCTAGCTTATCGATGTAAATGCCAAATAGGGTAGGGGAGAGGGGGAAACCTTGTTTAACTCCGATATTGCACTTAATATCTCTCAACCACCCTTCGTTGCTCTTAAAGTAGGAAATTACATTCGCGTATAATCTTATTGCAACGGCTCTCAACTTGAAAGGAACCTTTAGCTCTTCTAATCTATTCCAAAGGTTATATATAGGTATTGTATCAAAAGCCTTTCTAAATTCCACAAAGAAACAAAAGAGATTCAAGATTTATCATTATGACATTCCTCCACAATGATCCTAAGGGTGACGAGGTGGTCTGTTGTTGAGTGTTTCCTTCTAAAACCTGCTCGGCCTTTAGCCCTCTTACCTTCAATTTCAAGCCATCTTCTAATCTTCTTTTCCAAAATAATACCATATAACTTGGCTAAGAGGGGGCTAATAATAATTGTTTGATAATCATAGGGGTTATTTGTATCCCCACTTTTAAAAATAGGGATAATGAGGATCTGAGTCCAAGTTTTAGGGAACCCTTGCTTGATTGCTTGATTGAAAATCTTGTGTATGTGAGGGATGAGGACAGGACCTCCAGCTTTTAATATTTCTTCCTAGTAAACCTTCAATGTCCTTAGCTTTTCCATTTTCCAGACGCTTAACCCCAAAATCCATGTCTTCTAAAGAGAAAAATTCTAGTGTTGTGAGTAGGGTTTCAAAGTTGTCTATGACATTTGGGGAATCATAAATATTTTTAAGATAGGAATTCCAGTCGTGTAGAGTAATTCTATTATTATCTTTAGTTTTTCTAGTTAGAATCTGCCTCCAGAGTTTCTTAGGAGCCACCTTAGAGAGGTGTAAGAGATTTTCTTGTCTTTTATGAATATACTACATTTTTTTTCTTTTAGTTATAGCTTTGTATATTTTTTACCTTGTCAATTTTAAGAGACTCTTCAAGAGCTTCCTTAATTTCTCTCCTCACACTATTACAATCTTTATCACACCAAGGGTTGGTTTTTCTATTTCGTTTATTACTTGAGACTTCAAATGAGAACTTGTTAATAGAATGTGAGAGTGTTGTAGTAAAATTATGATAGAGGTCTTCTATGTTGTCTATACTTGATAATGGAAGCAAATTAATTTTTAAATCATTTAGAAAAAAAGATCATTTTTTATTTCTATCAAAGATCAAGTTCTTTTGGCTATAAGGATTATCCTCTATGGGATCTCTATGCATGACAAAATTGAGAGTTACAATTAAAGGTCTATGATCTGAGTCGGGTCCATGGTCCTTTAGGATGCTAAAATTTATTGTTTCATTGTATAAAGGGATATCAGAAATATCATAGTCTACCATGTTGCTACCAAGCCCATGGATACAGGTCATCTGGCTAGAATTGGACCACTTCTTTAGACCGTTGCAAGTTATGAGATCTTGAGCACTATAGAGCTTGACTAGTTTAGACCCAAACAAATTTTCCCCTAGATCTTTAGAGCTTCTGTTGTACTTTCTAGCTAAAGTAATATCTTCGTCTAACCAAAGAGGATTAGGGTTGGAATAATTTCTTAGAAGAATAGCTTGGTTTCTTGAAGTACGAGCATTAAAATCACCCATTAAGAGGATATTACCTTCATTCCTTAGGCTAGAAAATATCATTCTCTAAACCATTGTAAGGACAATTTTTATCTAAATTGTTTTTCTTATAAAAGTTAGAATTAATAGGGTCAAAATAACAGATTGCTATGTAGGTTTTTTTTATCATTAATGCTAGAAATATCTATCCAAATATACTTGTTACAAGGGTCTTTTTTTATAAAGCCTAGCATTGGGGGTGATGTTCTTCCTAGTGTAACAAGCTATACCACCAATGCCTCTATGATAGGATTGTTTGTTCCAGATTGACCAAAGTACAAAGCCATCTATGTTAGGAATCTTAGATTCTTCATGCTCCCAAGTTTCAACTAACAATATAATATCAACTTCATTCGAGATCCAAATTAGCTTGGGGCCTTTGTTCCAAGGAAATCCCCGAAGGTTCCAAGAAAGAATCCGGAGCATGTTAAATTGTTATTTATTACTATATTTTTGGTTTCTATCTCTAATAACGGCTTTTCTACTTATGATTATCACCCATTTTCCTTCATAACTTCTTTTACCTTTTGAACCCACTTTCTTAATCCTGCTTGATCTTCTGGAATAAGATATTCATTTATAAATATTCCCATTCCTTTTAGACTTGAGGTTTTGCTAAGTATGTCATGTTTATGATCAGTAGAGCTCACCTTTATCTGGATCAACCCTCCTTTATTCTCAGTTATTTTTTCCAACCTTGTTGCTTCTGTGAGACATGTTGTTTCAATTTGTAATCTATTATGTAATTATGTCTAGGCTATGGCTAATGTATCCTTGACTACCTCCTCTTTCAAACCAAATATTATAAGGTTCAAGGCCCTTTTGTTACGCTCATGGTCTAATTCTATCAATTTTTTCATTTCCTCTTTAATGGGTTTGATGTCTAAGTTACCTGCCACACTATTTAGGTTGAGATTGTTATTAACTTATGCTTCTAGTTCTTTAATCATGTCCTTCATTTTAAGACTTTCTAAGGTTTCCGCATCTCCTTGTTGGGATGTTTGGTTTTTATCTTGGCTTTGTTTTT
>LPNX010378689.1:0-30117 GCA_001517045.1 Pseudotsuga menziesii | reverse complement strand
AAAAGATTAAAAAAAAGTGTTGAAAGCGTAAATGCTTAAATAGATGAAGAAAGGTCTCAGGAGGTCAGACAACAAGTAGAAGGAATATAATGCAATAAAGAATAAGAAAAACAAGAGAAAATAGAAATAGAATTCCAATATACACAATCCCCATCAAGGTTTATGAAAACAACCATTAAAAGGACTTAATTCTTGGTGATAAAAATCAGGAACACAAACTAGGAGAAAATTGGAAAGCATTTCTAAACAAGTCAATCTCTCTTTATTGTCCAAAATAGAACCTAAACAATTTGCATAAGAAATTAAAGTTGAGAGTTGGATTGTTTCTATGAATAAAGAATTGGATAGAATTGAGAAGAACCAAACTTGAAAACTTGTCCTGAGACCTAAAACAAAAATGTGATTTGAACAAAGTGGGAATTCAGAAATAATTTAAATGAAGATGGAAAAGTTGTCGAAAACAAGGAAATATTGATTTGTAAGGGACATTCTCAATTTGAATACAATGCCTTTGAAGAAACCTTTTCTCTTTTGGATAGACTATAATCCATTAGAGATTTTAGCATTCACATGTTACAAGAATTTCAAATTTTACCAAATGGATTTCAAGTAAACATTTCTAAATGGAAACTGAGAAGAATAAGTATACATTGAGTAGCCCAAGGGATTTAAACTTTTAGAAGACAAAGACTATGTATGTAGATTGAATAAAGAACTCTGATTTAAATCAATACCCTAGAGCATGGTATTAAAACTTGGCAAATACCTACAAGAACAATGTTTCAAAACAGGATTTATAGGCAATAATCTCTACATCAAGTTTGAATGGAAATATGATTATTATTGTGGTATATGTAGATTACATCATTTTTGGAAGTAATATTGACAATTTAAGTCAAAGATTTGTTGAACAGATGCAAATTAATTTGAGATGCATATACTCGGAGAGTTGTCATTCTTTCTTATTGAAAGTTTCCCAATCTAAATAAGGACTATTTATTTCTCAAACCAAACATATTAAACAAAGTTGAAAAAGTTTGGAAAGGAATATGTAAACCTATCAGTACTCCCATGATTACAGACTGCAAATTGAGCCAATAAGATGAATCCTTCGAAGCAAATCAAACTTAGTACGGGTCAATGATTGGTAGATTATTGTATGTGACCAAATCAAGCCTAAATGTTATGTAGGAAGTAGGATTAGTTGCAATATTTTAGTCAGTTCCAAAAGAAGCACATGTTCATGCAATCAAAAGGATCTTCATATATATAATAGGTACATTGGAATTTGGATTGTGGAATCTAAAAGGTGAGGATTTTATTGGAAATTCCTATACTGATGCAGATTGGGTTGGAATCATTGATGATAGAAAAAGTACAAGTGGAGGATTATTTTTGGGTAAGTATTTAATATCTTTGTTGAGCAAAAATCAATCTTTAATTTCTTTGTCTACAATAGAAGATGAGTACATTACAACAACATCTTGTTGCACTCAAGTTCTATGGATGATTAAAACATTGCCATACATTAAGGTATAATACACAAATATAGTCTCCTTAATGTTTGACAATACTAGTGCCATAAACATATCCAAGAACCCTATTATGCACTAAAAAATTAAGCACATTCCAATCAAGTATAATGTTTTAAGGGAACAAGTTTCAGAACAAATTGCTCAATTGGAATACATTGCTAATAAGGAACATATTGCATAAATCTTTACAAATAGGGTACTAGATATACATTTGAATATCTCTGATAAAAAAGGTTTGTATTTTTTATTATTATCTCTAAATAGATACAAAAATTTTAGGGGAGTAATCTTTTGCCAATGACATAGTAATATAGGAAAATGGAGAATTGTAGACAAGAAATAAGATGCAAACACAAGGATACACATAAGCTAAAGGGGAGAATACATTTTCCATTTATGTCATAAGGGGATAAATTTCACTGGGGGAGAATTTATATATAATGAAAATGCACCAGAGACAGAATTGAGCAAGAACATAATTGCACAGATACAAAATTGCAAACAAGGGGATTATCTACAGGTTTGTTGCATAATTGTTTGAAGGTTTCCATCAACGACAAAGGTGAAGATTAATGAAAATATTATTTTCATTGATTTTAAGTTCAAGGACATATTTTTTTCATTAATGTTAGAGACAATGAGATACTATATAGAGAGATTGCAAGATGAAGATTGTTAGAAATATTGTTTTTGAATTCCTAGTTTGGATACCCTATATTTGAATACAATTTTACTCCAGATAACTAGATCAAATTGGAGTATACATTACATGGTTGGAAATATTTTTCTAATACCTTTCCAACTGTATATGGAATTCCTTCTGACTCCATAGGAATGAGGTGATATGAAAGAATCTATAAATCCAACCCATTTAAAACGTTAGGTCGGCCTTGCTAAGATATTGAACAATGTTATGTCGGCCCAAAAAGTGATTTAAGAATTGTATAAATAGAAGGAGGTTCTACCATGTTCATTCATTCAATCATCCATCATATGGATATATGAAAAGGTGTGCACTTGTGGAAGAGAAAGGTATTTTAGGGCTTGAAAAAGGATCTGAATATTTGTTCTGGGTTTTTAATATATTCTCAATGAAATCCTCCTAAAGGTTTTTCTTAGGGTATCTAAGATGGTAAAAGCAAGAAGGTGAACCTTGTAAAGAGGAAGATATGTTTTTTTACAGATGATGAAGCAATGCAAAAGTTGGATATTGTGTAGTAGTGAAGATTGTCTTGCACAAAGCAGAGAGTGATATTAGTGAAGACTATTTTGCATAGAGCATAGTGCGACATAATAGAGTGTGATAGTAGTGAATATTATCTTACGCAACACAAAGTATAGTGTACAGTAGTTAATACTTACTTGCACAGAGCATAGTAATACATAACAATGTGTGACGGTAGTGAATATTGCCTTATGTAGAGAAGAGTGCAACATAACAGAGTGTAAAAATAGTGATTACTATCTTGTGTAGGGAAAAGTGTGACATAACAAAAGGTGATAGTAGTGAAGATTGTATTAAACTCATAGCAGAGCATATTGAGACAATTGTCAATAATGTCTTGCAAGAGAAGAGTACAACTAGAGAAAAATGTGATAGTACTCTTGTGTAGGGAAGAGTGCGATAGAGAAAAGTGTAATAATACTTTTGTGTAGAGAAAAGTGCGGCATAATCGAATGTGACAGTAGTGAATACTTTATTGCACAAAGTAGAGTATAGTGTGATAGTTGTGAATTATGTGCAATAGAGAAAAATGTGACAGTAGTCTTGTGTAGGGAAGAGTGAGATAAAGCAAAGTGTAATAGTAGATTTGTGCAAAGAAGAGTCTGAAAATAATCTTGCGTAGAGAAGAAAGTGATAGAGAAGAGTGCGACAATGAAAGAAAGTACATCAATATACAAAATTTGGAATTGTTATGCAATGCAAAATAAAAATTAGTGCACAATATTTAGATTTTTTTGCAAAGTGTGGAACACAACATGAAAGTCACTGTTGAAGGAACACTTGAAGTAAGAAATAGTGTAGTATTAAATCCAACGAAAGATATACATGAGGTTATAGGAAGTGCATAGGTCATGTCACAGAGATTCAAGAAGGTTACCATATCTGAAGAACAACATATAAATATAAATTAGGTGGGTATGCAATATTTGTCACATATGTGATTAACTAGGGAGATTGGTGCCTCCAACAAGTTGGTTCTTGTAAACATTGTAATTGCAAGTTGGTCTCCATTACCAATTTTTCTGATGAATTGAAATTTAGTTCATCTTTAATTGTTTACTGATCTTCTACAGATTTACTATCCATGTGATTAATATTATATTAGTTTTTAATTTGAAAATCAGTCGAAATTTTGTTTTCATTGATATCTCTTACGATTATATGGTTCTTTGGGGAATTTGTTTTTTCCTTTTACATGTTGATTTGATTATCCTAATTCAATGGTATTAATTCTCAGGATCATTGGATTTAATTTATTGACTAACCTTTCATTGATTGATTATGCTATTACTTAAAGTGATATCTCATAGCTATGGGAAATTGAATCAGTTTATTAATTTAGAACTCGAATCCTATTCTTCATGTATATTTTATATTCAACTTCATATGGAGTGTTATGAAATTAAAACTACCATTTGTATTTTATAGCCAAGATGTTTATAGAAATTTTATAGATACTAGTTATTCATTTCATATAATCAATTTATGAGGTTTTGCAACATGTACTTATTGTGTTGATTATATATACTTTTGTATTTAGTTTGTAGACTTCTCATAGCCTATTTTTATGTTCATTGTTACTATGCTCTCAATCATTTGTGATTTATGTTTGCATATATTATTATTTTTGTCGATCACCAGTTATATAGATTTGAAGTTAACATATTCTTATTTTTGAATAATAATAATTGTATTGTTATTATATTCAAGCATTTAATCGAGCATTTTAACATGTTCCAATTATGATTTGATTTTTATTATTAAATTTGATTAGAACATGATTAACCTAAATAACTCAAATCTATTAACTATTTGAGTTAATTAAAACGTTTCTCTTAGCTAAGATAATTGTAATTGGTTTAGATAGAAATAGTTTGTTTATTTTCAGTAGCTACACAATTTTTGTTTCCTTGTTACTGTAGTATATTTATATTAGTTTTAATTTTTTTTTATTTGTAGACTAACCTTTACAGTTAGTGGTCCTAGTAGAATTTAGGAATTAGATAAAATTTATGGAGATTGTCTTCCATAGAGAGCAAACAATTATAGGTAGTATGGCCTTTGTTCCTGTTAGAGTTAGCCATTCCAAACTAATTGGGAATTGTCTTAAGGACCTAGTTTAGGATAGTTCTTTATGGTTGATGATTGAAAAAAATCACTCATAAATAGGTACTTAATGCATTGGGAAGAAGTTGTCCTCGTTAAGGACTATATAGTGGAGATTGATGCATGATTTTATTTTGAGAATATTGTCACAATATTTGGTTGTCTGAAGGAATTGATGAGTGAAAAAGGATAAAACTTTTTTAATGCAACTATTAGGGAACTAAAGTAGGAAATTATGATACATCACCAAAATATTACACCATAATATCCCTCTCAAGAAAATGGAAAAATAAAAAAATTTAATAAAGTGTTTGAGCATGCATTAACGAAAGACTATATGGTAGAGTAGGATGACTCGGGCTAGAGGATTCCAATAGCGTTGTGGGATTATCGTACCACTTGCAAAAGTTTGACTAAATTTACACATTTCCAATGGGTTTATGAGAAGGAACCAATGATTCTTGTAGAGTTTTTCGCACCTAGATTGTGCATTGCATTGGCTAAAAATATGTCAACTGACCAATCAATACAGAGTAGGTTGAATGAGCTAATGGAATTAGAGGGAGATAGAATACTTGTAGGGTTTAATCAATAGGTGGAGAAGCATAGGAATAAATGTTGGCATGATCGAAACATAAGGATTCAAAGAAAATTGGATCTTAGTTGACTAATGAGTCTTGAATGGAAGTAGGTACATTAAGCTTCTTGGTAAGATGCAAAAAGATGGATGAGACCATTTAGAATTGCTTATATTACAGCTACACTATTATATCACTCTTTATGAACATATTACAGGATCATATGTTTTTCTTTTGCTCTATAAGGCTGTCATCCGAAAAGGAACAGCTCTGTCATGATAATAATACCTGTCTACTGGAATAGCTCAATGTTGTTTCTCTTTACCCTGTGATGATCTCCACTGCTGATGCTTCATGTCTCACTAAACCGGTCACACTATCTGAAGTTGATTTTTCCCTTCACTCTTTCAAGAAATACATGAGCCTCGGACCTGATGGCTGGCCTGTTGAATTCTATCTCCACTTCTTTGATTTGTTGGGTGAATAACTTCTCTCTGCTGTGGACTTTACTCGGGTATCGGGCTGTATCCCTCCCTCACTTAACTCCACCTTTCTGACACTAATCCCCAAAAAGGAAAAGCCTTCTTCCTTTGCTGATTACAGGCCTATTTCATTGTGTAATCTGATTTATATATTGATATCCAAGGTCATTGCTATGAGCCTTAAGCCCTTCCTGGATTCTCATATATCTACAAAACAATTTGGTTTTTTGAAAAACCGCCAGATTGTGGAACCCATTGGTATTGTTCAAGAGGCCCTTCACTCTGTCAAGACTAAGAATTCATGTGCTCTTATCCTTAGATTGGACTTGGTGAAGGCCTTTGATCAGGTCATTTGGACCTTCATCAGGCTTGTACTGATTCAGATTGGGATTCCTCTCCTTACTGTTAACTGGATAATGGGTTGTATTTCATCTGCAAATTTTGTAGTGCTTATCAATGGTAACCCCTCTAAGTTTTTTTCAACATCCAGAGGAATCAGGCAGGGCTTCCCCCTCATGCCTTTTCTCTTTATACTAGTGATAAAAGGGCTTAGTCTAATGATTGCAGATGCTAGAGATCACAGTCTCATCAAAGGTATCAAGATCTCTTCAACCTTTGCACTTACTCATCTCCTATTTGTTGACGATGTGATCCTATTGGGTTGTGGTTCCTTATCAGAATGGATAGCCTTTGATGTCATTCTCAGCAACTTCTGCAAGGCTTCAGGGATGTGTATTAGTATAGACAAATCCTGTTTTCTTTATAACAATGTTGATTTTGATATTCGTTCCGAGATTTCAAAGGCCCTGCCCTACAAGATGGATCCTATCACTACAAGATTTATGTATCTCGGATATTTTCTCAATCCTTTGGGTTATAGGGTTCATGATTGGCACTGGCTGATTAAGAAATTTGAACACTGCATTTCCCATTGGGCTCACAAGCTTCTATCCCTTGGTGGTCATATAACACTTGTGCAAGCTATTTTGACCAGTATACCTGTCTACTAGATGGGACTAGCTCCCATTCCTGTTTCTGTCCTAAACAAAATCAGGAGTCTTGCTTTTGCTTTCCTCTGGGGATCCTCGGATCATAAGCACCGGTATCACTTGACCAATTGGAGAGAGCTTTCGTGGCCTAAAGAATATGGTGGATGGGGTATCAAGCACTTAAACTGGTTGAGTATTGCACTTAGAATGAAAAACCTATGGTTAGTTCTCCAGAATGATGGTTTATGGCACTGTGTTATTATCAGTAAATACTTGAAGACATGCACGGTTGAGGCATGGCTCAGAGGAAAAAAATTCCTGTCACATGGTGTTTCTGCTATTTGGAAAGGGTTCTTGCTCACCCTCCCGTGGCTTGGTAGGCATATTTCTTGGCAGGTTGGTAATGGGAAGAATGTTCTTCTTGGCATTGATCCAATTGTTGGGGTATCCGACTCTCTCATGATTCCTTAAGGGCTTCACGAATACCTGGAATATTTGGATATTGTGATGCTTGCACAGGCTCGTAATACCCTCCCAAATGCACATAAATACTAGTTTACTGCTGATGAACTCTCTATTGGTGGTGTCTGGAAGGATGCTTGGAATTCTTTCACACGGGGTCTGGAAACTTGTGGCCTACGTCTTGTTGATCAATTGGATGCTCTAAATTGGTCATACAAACAATCCGATGGTACTGTGTCAGCCAAACTGATATATGAATGCATTTTTAATGCATCCTCCCCTCCAGCTGGTAGCAGACTTCTTACATTTATTTGGAACAACGTTCTTCCCTAAAAAATTTGCTATTTTACATGGCTGGCATTGAAGAACAAATTACTTACTTGGGACAACCTTCAAAAACGAGGATGGACAAGGCCCGATATATGTGTACTTTGAAAAAGGGATGCTGAAAGTATCGAACACCTTTTTTTATTATTTCCCTGTTTGGAAAAATTTACTCTCAGTCCTATTGGAACGGCATCATTTGTCCCCTCCTCACCAGTATGATAGTTTCAACTCCTTCCTGGAAATGTGGACTGTCTCCTTCACTAAGCATTCTGGATTTTGCTATCTCCCTTTCCTTGCCATGTGGACTATATGGAAGGCAAGGAATGTATCCATCTTTGAAGGAAAAACTATACCTGTTATCAGTTTACTCCATCAGATATCGTACTCCTTGCAGCTCTATTGCCCTACTGCCACTAGAGTAAAAAATCCTAGAGTAAAGGGTCCGGGACCTACTCTTATTTACCCTTGTGGTCTTTTTGAAGGAGCATCTATCAATAATACTGGTGGGGTTGGATTTTGTCTGCACTTGAATGAGTTACACTCCTTCGAGTTTGCATTGGGGGCAGGACTCAGCACCAACACTAGGGCAGAATTAATTGGGCTCTGGGCCCTACTGCATACATCCCAAATGATGGGGTTACCCAAGCCCAAGATTTTTGGCGACTCTACAGTCATCATCAATTGGGAAAAGGGTACTGCTTTCCTTACACCACCTGAGCTTATCCATTGGTGTAGGGACATTAGGAAGAATTGTTCATGCTTTCTTGAGCTGTCCTTTTGCCACATCTACCGTGAACACAATCATACTACTGACTGCCTATCTAAAAAATCCCTTTCTTTGGCTCGGGGATCAGGATTTTACTCTGAATTTTATGATGGTCTTTTGACCTCACAAGATAGTTTTATGCTCTTTTGAGCCCGGTGCTGGATCTCCACTTTTTATGCACCCTGGTGATAGTGATGGAGCAAACTCTTTTAGATGGATGAGATTCTCTTTTTGGTTCATGGTGGATATGGTCATATGGACAATATATTTTTTACTGATGGGAAATGTATGCAACTTCTGCTCTAGGCCCCTCTCTTCTCTGTTGTGTTGTAATTCCTGCAGAATGCTACTGAAGTTATTATCCACAGCATCAATGTCTTGTATGTAACCCATTACAGGGATGACATGTTACATGTCCTTTGATTCTTAATGAATACCAAGGTTAGGATTTTTTCTTCTGAAAAAAAAAAGGCTGTCATCCGAAAAACTGGCAGTATTCAGCTTACCATTTTTTAGAACAGGTTTTGTGTCAAGATCATGACAACATATCTTCAAAAACATTGTAATGGAACTATATGTTTTTTTTTGTTATTGTCTGGATTTTAGAAGATCCTCTTCAAAAGAAGCTATCAACTGAAATCGAAATACACTTTTAACTGTATCTATAGAATGTAATTTTGTTTGAAGAAATAAATTACTTTTTCTTTCCAAGGAAAAAAATATGCATATTTTTTTAATTTCTATTTTTATAATTTGAATGTAAAAAGTTTTATTTTTATTTTTATTTTATTTATTTCAATTATTTATGACGTATTTATTTAATATGAAAAAATATTTAAATCCAATATACTCTTAGATGAAATGATTTATTTTTTATGATATTATATTTTTATTTCAATAATTAACTATTTAAAAAAAGTCAATATATTTACGCCGTAGGCGTTTTCACAATGGAGACACAGTCTCAAAATATTCCTTGTCTCTCGGTCCATTAACACTCTGACATGCGTCACCTGGTAATTAGCGAGTTTAGGTATAGCACGCCATGGTTAAAATTTTTGGTTATTTTATCCTGTGATCCGACAAAGACCGAAGAAGGCGGCATGGAGTTAAAACGATCGAGATTTATTTTATCTATTCGTATGGAGTTGATCGATTCACTCAAGATTTATTCTGTCTGTTCGTATTCTTTCTGCTTAACTTCATATTTTGGCCTCTAAATTGGTATGATTTGCAAGAAGAAGTAAAATTACCTCAAAGAAAATGCAGGCTATTACAGGAAGCATGCCCATGGTTAAAATTCCCAGTTAAAATTTCTTTTACAGAGTAACTATTTAAGAATATTTTGGTAGGTACATAACGCCCATGGTTAAAATTTTGGGTTATTATATCCCGTGATCCGGTCCATCTGGCAGGGACCAAAGAAGGTGTCATGGAGTTTTTTCTCTATGAAGTTCTTTTTGAAAACACTGATCACTTCATCGTCTATTCAACAAACCATATTCCTCCACGTGTCTTCTTCGTGATCCGCTGGTTTTGCTGGTGTCGCTCAGATATCCCCTGGTTTATAGTGTTCCTCTTGGTGTGTTTTCCAAAAGCGAAGACAAGAGTCGTTGCAGGCCTGTCTATAAATTGGGATTCACTATAAACCCCCAAAAATTAGTCTCTTGAACTCCTTTGAAAACTAAGACTGGCCTGCGATCCATTCATGTCTGGGATTTCTGTTTAAGAATTCACCCCTGTGCTATGTATCAAAGAAGCATCAGTAAATATAGTAGAAGCGTCTGTTTAAAACTTCTCACCTTCTGCCCCTATGCCTCAAAATCGATATCAGTTCATCGAGTAACTTCAAATATTTTTGTTTAATGCCAAACAACCTGGAAGGAACATAGGATTTGTACATATACACTTCACAGACCGTAATTCCCAGTTATGCTTTTAATAAAAACATTATTGATTTAACATACTTTTTCATTTGTCAATCACACAAAGTAACATAAATAATATATATATCAAGATTTTTAATGATGATTGTTCTTATTACTAACTTAACTAAACAAATATGATAGATTTTATCATTTAAAAAAAAACTAAATCGAGTAAAACAACCTCATTATGATAGATTTTATCATTTAAAAAAAAACTAAATCGAGTAAAACAACCTCATTTTGGATAATGGATAAAATGAAACAAAGTAAACTTTCTCCATTCTTTTGTTACAATGAGGATAAACACCTACCAATCAAAAGAAAGAAATTTGTTTGTTGGATTTTGTATTTATTATAAAATTGTTTGACAATATGAAAGTTTGTTCTTCCTTATTTTAATACGCAAAATATTTTGTTTTACCTAAAATCCAAAAGGTGAGAAGTTTTTATTTTGTTGAATTTTGTGAAAAAAATTGTCACTTTTAAAATGTATTAATCATAAAATTGTGTGGTAATATGAAATTACATTCGTTTTTCATATTCTAATGGGAAAATTATTTTATGTTGATGTTAAATTTTGTTCAACATTTATTTTTCTCTAGTTTATAAACATGTACTAACAATGCTCGCTGAACACACGGATTCCAACAATGCAAAATTAATTTCCAAATTGCAGCGACAACAGAGATTTGCCAGAAGTTATTTTGTGCTTGTAAAGCCGTTTATTTTACTCTCTTTATTTTATAGGTTTAGTTTGTTTTTCTTTCTTTTGACTGTATTGTTTTTATACGAGACTTGTATTGTTCTTGTAAAGTCGTTTCTTTTGTGCTTGTAAAGCTGTTTAGTTTGTTTTGCTCTCTTTTGACTGTATTGTTTTTGTACGAGACTTGTTTTTGCACTGTATTTAACGATTCTTTTGTATTTCTTCTTCTTTTTTTTCAGGAAGAAAAAATCAGTCCTTGTTATTCTTTATTAAGAATCAAAGGGCCTTGTTAACAGCCACCCAAAAGGGAAAACATCAGCAAAGATAAATCAAGACGATACAGGATCATATCCAATTGCAGCCGGAGGGAAGAGTGCAATAACAAGAGTTCCCATCAGAAATCTGCCTCATCATGTATATGATCGTTCTTCATCATTCCTATCTATCGCGAAACATGGGACTAGAGCTGTGGTCCAAAAGAGACACTCAGTCAACATACAGAACATATCCAAAAATTAGGGGAGAAATCCCCAATACACTCACAAAGGAGCTGGAAAGAGTCACTAGTGACCAAATGGTCATCAAAAGGTTCTGGGTGTTTTTTTGAAATTTTTGTATTTCTCCTTCTTATTATAATAGAGAAGACAACTATTAGTTCACAATTATTCCAATCACAAGAATTAAGAAATTCCCATAATTCTGAAAATCACAAGGTCATCAGAATTATGTGTGAAAGCACATGGAGAATGGTTCCTACTTTTGTTATGTTTCTACACTATCACCTCTCTGAAATATTTTAACATTCATTGTATAAATATTATAACGTAAATAACTATTTAATGTGTAGAATTTGGTGATTGAAATTTGGAATGGAGGAGTACATCTATTTATTAACTGAGAATAAAGCATTGGATAAAGGTTTAGATTATGACAAAAGAAGGCGAAAAATTACAGACTCCAAGCATGTATGCAACACAGTGCACCGTTTTAAAAGCTTGTATTCATAATTATAAGTTGATTTAAAATAAATACAAACTTATTTGTTTATTTAAAAAATATTTAATTACTTGAAGGGGTTGATTTATTAAAATTTATTTTGTTTCCTTGATTATTTGTTATGTCAATTTTTTTTAGTATATTATTTAAATTATGAGATCTACCTCAATGAGTTGCAAATCCCTCTAAAATTTGAGTTTATCGTGCTCTAAAATAATTTATACTACAAATTCACTTCTAAAAGAACAGCAGGAGCTCAGAAGCAACACAAACATAATCCCCTCGTTTTTCTTACCGGGTCCTTAGAATATTATAAATTTATAATTAACACTAAAAATTAACGCCATGAATGGCATGGAATAGCCCACAAATAACAATTTTTTGTTTATCCCCGATTTCCGATTTTCGATATTTCGGATATCGGAAACCAGAGACTTAGATTTTTGTTGAAATAATTTGCTGGATTTTTTATTTCCAATATTTCGGATATCAGAAATCGGAGAGCCGGGTTTTTATTGAAATGATTTGTTGGATTTCCGATAACCAGAAACCGGAGACTCAGGTTTTTGTTGAAATAATTTGCTGGCTTCCCGATTTCTGATTCCCAATATATCGAATATCAGAAACCAGAAACATTAGTTTTTTTATTTATAATGTTGATTCATTTATCCGATTTCTAATATTTCGAATCTTGGATATTGGGAATATAGTTTTTTTTTAATAATGTTCATTTGTTTGATTTCCAATTTTTTCTTTTCCATATCAGAAACTGGAAATCCCACATGCTTTTTGACAGAATGATTGTTTCCCAATTTGCGATTCCCAATTTTCAGAAATTGGAAATTGGAAAGATCTATTTTAAAGCGAATATAAAATATATTGGAAATGCTTATTTTTTTTCCCCTTGGAAAAAATCATAATTTTATTTCAAAAAAAGAACAAACTTACATTTGTAGCAAATAACATAATAAGCCAGTGCTAACCATGAGTTTGTAATGTTTACAAAAATGTTTATATAATATGTCCATACATATGTCCATGTAGCGCCAGAAAATATCAGAGACTGTATATCGTATCATATAAGATATATATAAACTGATAAAGTTTATAGTTCTTCTGAAATATATACATTGATAAATAAAAAAACACTATACTGAGCTATTGAGAAACACATAGCTGTAGCAAAACCAAAAAAGGATGTTGAAATATATTTAGAGTCGCAGAGCTATCCCATCAATGAACATGTGATGATAATGTCTGTAGATCTGACCCTATGAATGTTCCTTGACCTTCCAGGAACCCAATGGAAGCTACGTACCTTCCTTGGAAAGATGATCAACCAATCCATTGCGTTCCTTGAAAACATGTGAAAATGAGATGTTATCAAACCGTTGTTTCATATCTAAATCTTCAGAAAGAATAGGGTGTAGACACATAATATAATAATTTTGACTCTCTTTCATCCAATTGATAATGATCCAAGAATCCCCAAAGACCTACAAGTGTGTACAACCTAGTTCCAGAGCGAAAAGCACAAGATATTTCATGGATAGAAGCTCAACATAGTTATTAGAACCGGTCCCTAATCCAATAGTGTATAGGAATAAATGATCATCCAACAGGTAAAGAGCTACACCCCCCCACAAGAAATAGGTTTTCCCTGTGAATCCCCATCGAAAAATCCCCATGGTCTGCCCATATCAATCATTCCAGGATGAAGAATTCGAGTCCCCCTCGACCTCCCATTCATAGGATAGAAGCTTATAATAGCTACACAGTTTGCAGCAATGACCTCCAGGTGTGTAAATGTGTCCTAGAAAATACATGCATTCCATGCCAGCCATATGCCCCATGAAACAATAACTAACACCGTCCTATGTTTAGTATGGTGACCATCATGATACCAATTGGAGAAAGCATCTCACAAAGAGTCACCCTGCCAAGGGCCAAGACCACGGATGCTATACAAAACAACGTTCCTTACACGATGAACAAAAATGCATCTCAGGAAAAGATGCCCCACAGTCTCATTAGAGTTCGAGCATAAAACATAATGCCCAGGTCTGGCCCAACCCTTGGCCAACAGCACCTCCCAAGTAGGAACATTTTGTTCCAAAATCACCCAGAATAAGAGTTTGGACTTTGTCGGGCACCACAAATTCCATAACCTCGCCCACCACCAGCAAATATCCTAATTAAAACGATCCAGGTTAAGCTACATATAACCCGCCTTTGAAGTATAGGATCCCGATCGGTGAAAGTCCCATATCAGAACATCCTCTGCATTCAATAGCCACACATGAGATTGTCTAAGCCTGAAGGTATAGCCATTCGAGGAATCCCAATGTTCCATGTCTAAATCAAGACCAGGACCCCCCAACCAACCCTGTTTCCAGATGGAAGTGGAATTCATATCCACCAGATGAGAGAGAAAATCATAACCACATGCATCCAAGTCCAAAATAGTCACCATCGAAAGAATGTGGGCTCTCCCACTCGCCACCCAAGGGTCCATGCCCAAACACACCCATCGACCATCCCCAACATTCCAGGCCAAACCAGATCCCACCAGATCAAAAGATTTTATAATCACCTTCCAGATGTTAGATGCTCCCCCTACCATCTTGTTTTCTAGACGAATCCATTCAAAGATCGAAAGAGTTGAAATATATTTGTGAATCACTACACGGGTCCATAAGATCAAAGTAGAAATAAGTCTCCATGAGACTTTGGACGCCGGAGCAGTGGATAACAAATTAATATTTTTTAACCCCCATCCCCCTAGAGCCTCGGGTAAATCAATACGGTTCCATATTACCCAAACCAAGGTGTGATGATCACTTTTACCTCTCCAGAGGTATGCAAAACACAAAGTTTCTGATTTTCTCCATAATCCCCTTTGGAATCCAAGATAGAGCCATCCAATAGACTGGAATAGCTTCTAGGATTCTTTTTACAAGAACAAGTCTACCAGCCCGTCAAAGCCACCTATGACTCCATCTCTTGATACACTTTTCAATCTTTGCAATGAGCCACATCTAATCACCCTTCTGGTAAGAATTGGGTTTTGGGTTTTAACTGGAAACCCAAATACTTTAGTCCTACATATACTTTCAAAGCTTGCTCACAATATAGTGAATCTACTCCCCCCCATTTTTGAAACAGAGATAGTCAACTTTTGCACATTAATCTCCATGCCAGTTGTCGCTTGTAATAACCCCATCCCATCACAAAGCTTATCAACATCTCTATGTGAACCATCATAGAAGATAAGTATATCGTCTACAAACAATAGATGGGATATAGAGAGAGCATCATAAATAGGAACCCCCTTGAACCCTCCCCTCCTTTTCACATGATCAATAAACCGACTAAGCCCTTCAACTACAAGCAAAAATAGAAGAGGAGATAAAGGGTATCCCTGTCGCAGACCTCTACCTGCATGAAAAATGGGCTTGCAGAGCAATTGATTAATACCACAAAATATATAGTAGTAATGCAGGCCATAATCCACCTGATAAATTCAATACTGAAGCCCAGGTGAGTTAGTAACATCCTCATATATAACTAGCAGAACCGATCATAAGCTTTGGATAAGTCATTTTTTATAACAACCCCTTTCAACATCCTAGTTTTCATTCTGTGCAGACCCTCCTATTCCACCCCAATAGCTTCATGAATTTGTTGACCTTCCAAAAAACCAAATTGTTCTCCCTAAACCCACAAAGAAAGTACCATATTAATCCTCCTTTCTATAGTCTTTGAGATGATTTTGTAGATATAGTTGCATAAATAAATCGGTCTATAATCATCCAAACTAGCCGGCAGATCCAACTTTGGGATCAAAGCCAAGAAAGTAGAATTAAAAGGTCCGTGGATGCATCCAAATAGTCTCTAGACTCATCAAGCACCCCTCGAAGATCATCCCCCAGTGTCTCATAACACCCAAGGAAGAACTAAATCGTCCAACCATTAGGACCAGGGCTCTTATCTTTCTGAAAAGAGTGTAGGATATCCAACAACTCTTTCTCACTCGCTTCCATCATAAGCCTCTGATCCACATGATCCACAAAACTTGGGAAAAATTGTTCAATCTGTACAACCTCATCAATATTTTCCCTAGGTCTTTCCATAAAAATATTTTCAAAATGTTGGACCCCCATCGCAGCCAGCCCATCAAAGGAAGTAACATGCTCCCCCAATGAGTTTTGTGAACCCAAAATAGTATTTGAGATCTTTCTCCCTTTTGCATATTCCTGGAAGAATTTGGTATTCTCATCACCACACTGCAGCCAGAGAACCTGACTCTTTAGTTGCCAAAGTTCTTCCCTACCAAGGATTTTTCTTCTCCTCCCTTCCAGCAGGATAACTTCCTCCTTGATAGAAATCGAACCAAAACCAAAACCACTTCCATCCCCATACATCAATGTGCTAAGCCTCAATTCACATTCCCGTAAATCAGCTTCTTCCAACTCCCGATTGGCCCTGGCCCCTTTCCCAGAGTAAAGTAGCCTTCTTAACTCTTCTTAAGTTCAACATAAAGTGTTGACATGCAATTCTATCCCTCACCCCATCAAAAGGGACCCATTCTGCACAAACCAACTCCCCAAAGGAATTGTCATCTAGCTAATAAGGATTGAACTTAAAAGGGCTGGGAAGCTTTCTTCCTCCCCCCCAAATTCTAGGAAAATTGGTCTGTGATCAGTATCACCTCCAGTGCCACCCATTGGAGAACTAATTCCATTGCATCCATAAATCCTTCCGACACTAAGAAACATTCAGCCTCTTGGCCACCCTCTCCTCTCCATACCATTGATTTCTCCAAGTAGGAGATATTTTGACAAGGTTAATGTCCAGCCACTCCTTCCTCACTAGACCATCCAAGAAATAGTTTGATAATATGTCAAGCACCGCCCGCAGACCCCATACTTCATTTTCCCCCAAGGAGAAGTTGATATCCCCACCCAAAATAATCTCACACCCATCTAGCAGGGGGTTATTAAAAAACCCGATCCCAAAAATTTATTCAATCCTGATACGGTCCATATATATTTAGGATTGTAACCACCCGCCCCAATTCTGGAATAAAAATATCCACCCCCAAACCAGAGGAAATACCCCAGAAATTCTCACATCTACACACATGCGTCTTCCATCTAGAGGCAAGTCCCCTAGAGCATCCACAAGCATCAATAGCAGCAAAATCCCAATCCAGAAGCAACAATCTCAAAGCTCCCATCACCACATCAGAGTTTCCCATAGTTTCTTGTAGCAATAAAATGTCAAGAGCCAAGACATCAACCAGACGTTTAAGAGATGATGTTTTGGAGGGGCTTGTCAACTCACGGCAGTTAAAGGATAAAAGAATCATGGTAAACCCCCCTCCAGGGCATTCTTTGCTCTAAGTGCACAATGAATAGAAGACTATCTACCGCAATCCACCTCCCTCCTAGCTCGATCTTGAGCTACAGAAAGGTGTGATTTACGACCCCTCCTCGGAGAAGAGGCCACTGAATTATCCAGGAAAGAGGGCATCCCCCCCTAGAAATTCCATCGAGTAGATCTCCTTGTTGCGTAAATTATAGCAAATGTTTCTCCCTTCCGATGAATAAGAGGCCAATGACATCAGAGAGGACGAAGGAGAAGTGATAATCCCAGGTAAAGAACACTCCACCGAGTTGACCCTATACCTCCCACCAGAAGGATCATCACCTCCACCCAGATCATCACCCTCCAACACAACACCACCGATAACCCCATCTTGCACCCCACCCTCAACAAGACCCACTAAAACCAAATCAGAACATGAAACAAAAGAAGGAATAGATGTAATCATACCTGATGGCGAGGAGGCCGCCACATGATGAACATGAGGAGGAGACACCCGCATATCCTGTACGGTCGCTGCCATCGCAACCCCAGGTTCAATTGACACCACCACCAGTGGAGGATGCACCCTAGGCCCTGCTTCCGTCCCACCAAGAGGAGGCCCCATCACATCTCCCTTAGCCGAAAAAGCACCACGTCTCTTCCCTTTAAAAGTATGTGTGCATGCAGAAGCCAAGTGTCCATCAGCATGACACCTATGGCAATGAAATGGAACACCCTCATAATTCAGAGGCTGATAGAAAGGACCATAAGACGTTTCAATCCTCAATTCTTCCATCAAACCCTTCTTAAGATCCAGGCGAACCATAACCTAAGCCATAGTCCATCGCCTCATCTGCAGGAAGGAAAAATCAGCCTTTACGAATTCCCCAAGGAAATTCCCCACCATTTTGAAGAAATTCCCCACCATTTTGAAGCGCCCCTCTGTCCAATATTCCATCAAAAAACCAGGGAGCCACACCCAGATGAGCTCTTTCTCAACAACTTTTTTCTTGGCATAAAAAAGAGGAGTCCGCATCTTTAGGCATACATGGATGCCCGCCATGAACCAAACCTCCTGCATAACCCACTTCGCATCTTGTTTGGTCACAAAACCAAAGGAAAACCATCCTCGCGCCAGATATGTAAACCTAGGGATAGCCGAAATATGACTCCCCCAGGATTCAATCTCCCAAGAAATGAGAAAAGGAAAGCCAAAGCACCGCCCATGAGCACGACCAACCACCGTGAGATCAGAAAACTCCACCACCCGGTCCATCTATACGTCTACACCAAAAACCAGTCTGTCCTCTTGAGCCTGCAACCTAAGACACTTCGACGATGCCTTACTAATCTTTTTTCTTCCCACAAATAAGGGTGTATTTACTAAGAAATAAGGGCAAAACGAGGCACAAAAGAAGATGTACCAGCACCATCACCAGTCAAGCCGGTCACATCCACTAGAATCCGCCCAAGCCCTGATCCCGTGACTGGATCCAAAGTAACCTTGCCTGAAACCAGGAAAGATCTCGGAGAAAAAGGTGTCATCCCACCTGCCGGAGAAAGAGCTCTTGCTGATACCCCCTAAGGGGCTGAAAAAACCCCTGAAACTTCTCCCATGGAGGACTGGGAGAGGTCCAGTAGAGTACCCACCCAAGAGACCAAACCCTCAACAGAACCCAAGAGAACCTATGATCTGTATACCACCCCTCCATCAACCGCCACGAAACCACCCAAATCAGGACAAAAACTGCTAATAAGATTAGATTCCCCCACATGTACAAAAATAACACCATAGAGACCACTTTTCGGCCTAGGAAAACCAAAAATAGGATTCCCCAAATCCATGGCACCAGCAACTCCCTCTGACAAAATACTCTTGACAGCTAGACCCCCCTAAAACCAATTGACCCCAACATGTCCAAAGCAGCATCATCCCTCATGAAACAAAAAACGTCATAGCCAGAGGAACAATCTGAGGTGTTATCCACCTCTTGTTCCTCCTCTGCATCCCATGAAACATCCACCATAAACCCTCGATCCAAGCAATCCTGCAGCCGCATCATCGACCACCCACAACTTGCCCAAACTAGGTCACCTAACCCTAGGAATTCCACCAGGAAGCTACTCCCTCCAGCCTAAGCACCATTCGCCAAAAATCCATAGTGGTATAGGAGAAACCCTAATGCCATAGCTCCTCCAGAGATCAGTCAAATGCTTATTATTTATTTATAAGATAAATTATTTGTACAATTTCCAGAAATCAACCTTATTTCCATGCTTGGAGCTTGCAGCATTATGAATTCAATACAGAGGAAGAAAGCGTATGAACTTGCAGAATAAAATTTGGGAAAAAATCAAAATGAAATTTAGAGAAAATCGGGATGAATTTTTAGAACGGTGGAGTAAATAGTGTACAAGCAACAACCTCGGGACAAAAAATTATTCAACATGCAACAATCTGCAAAGGTAGATATTGGCTCATCTAAATGGATGGATTCAAGTCTATCAAAGACCGAAATCCTTTTGCGTGCAGCTCTCAGGAACTTACCAAAAAAAAGTTACCAATCACATTTACTTAATATGATAAATAATTGATATACAGGATAATTGCATATATGAATTCGAACTGAACAGTTCACTGCACTAAAATATTACATTGTATATATAAATTCGAACTGAACTAACATATTGCATAATAATACATACAAATATTACATAATAATACATGCACTTTTATTGAACTGATGAAATCGATTTACGATATTGTGAGTGTCTATCTTGGCACCTTCGAGACTCTTCCAACACCCATCACTCTTCGTACACCTATTTCTTGCTGACAGTAACGAAAGCTGACCAACTGCATCCAAAAAGGATTTAATGCTAGGAAACCTCTTCACACCTCGATTTGAGCAACTGAATGATAAGATTGATTATGTTTCATGCATGTTCTCCAACAGATTAGATTTAGCCGTTGTTTTTGTGATTAAAGGTTGGAAAGGTCTATTTTTCCAAGGATGAGTGCAAATCGCAAGAGATTAGCATCAGCGTGGATCTAGACCTGATCAGTGCGGCAAAACAACATCTGCTATTTATGGCTTTCATTGATCGGTATCGATGCCTTTACCACGGTCCACCTTTACATAGAGCCACTTACAGGTGATTGTTCTCGCCGACTTTTTCAATTGTTAAGCTTTTCACAACAACTTTAAGGCCTTTCGCTATGTGTAAAAATTCTCATTATATAAAATTCCTATTTTTTTCCTATGTAATTTTTCATATTGTGATAATAATGGCATAATCATAAAAACCATACGATAGGTAGTTTCTTTTGTTGAATTTTGTGTTAATTATCAAACTTTTGAAAATCTGCAACAACACTGAATTTTCTTTGTTGAATTTTGTATTGATTATAAAATTGTTTTACAATATGAAAGTTTGTTCTTCCCTATTTTAATAGGCAAAATATTTTTTTTTACATAAAAACCAAAGGTGCAAAGTTTTTTTTTGTTGAATTTTGTAAAAAAATCTGTCAGTTTTAAAATTTGTATTAATCATAAAATTGTCTAATAACATGAAATTACATTCATTTTTCATATTCTAATGCGAAAAATATTTTATGTTGATGTTAAATTTTGTTGATGATATGATATGACAACAGATTGCATAAACGTCGGGTACTGATCTTGTTGATTTCAATTGCTAAATCATTGGAGATCTGGGAATGTATCTCCCAGAAGACGAAATCAGTAAGGCATACATACGCCTCCTGAATATCTTGAAAGCTATAAGCATATTTACCTCTAATAACTGTCAGTTTTTCCTCAAATTTACCCACTCCGTTCTGATGAATGATCATATATGATCAGCAGATTTTAAGCTGGTGCTTGACATAATACTTTCTCTTCCTTGAAAGAAAATCTGAGCAATATCTCTGAAGGAACAGCCCGCATCAATCATAGTTGTAAGGAAAATCAATTGCTCACTTTTAAGACAGATAGGATTTTCTGTATCACCAACACTTGATGTGCATTCTGGCACACAACTTTCTTTTATATGCATGTAGTGGGCTGAAAAAAATTTATGTAAGAAACCAAGCCATTGCTCGTTAGACACATACAGTGCAGTGTACACAGTGGAAGAAAGGACCTTTAAAACCTCTGCTGCATGCTCCAAAAGTTCCTTCCAATGTACTGAAATTTCAGCTTCAATTTCCTCATTTGTCCACAATTGTGAGAGAAGGAGAGAACACGTTTTTTTTCTCTATTTTATAAACAGTTACGAACAATGCTCGATGAACACATGGAATCAGGCAATGCAAAATTAATTTCCAAATTGCAGCGACAACAGAGATTTGCCGGAACTTATTTTGTGCTTGTAAAGCCGTTTATTTTACTCTCTTAATTTTAATTTTATAGGTTTAGTTTGTTTTGCTCTCAAATAAGATCAATTTTTTTTATATTTATATTTGTAAAATTTTTATTAAGTTTGTTTTATTTCAATTGAATTCGTTTTAGCAGAATATATATATAAATATAAATTAAAATAAAATAAAACCCACAATTTAAAACCTGTCATAATTGATTTTCCCTGAATAATTCAACTAAACAAACAACTAAACAAACCCGGGTGGCAATATGTAATTATGGGCACTCATATTCTAATATCGCTGCTTTCTCCTGCAATTACAACAAACCGAGATGCCATGCGATTTGATGAGATTGTATTCAATGAGACCACGATTTTCTGCGTTCTGGTCAACTCAATATAATTTTATGGCCAGCTAACACTCAACCAAATTCTTTTAGTGTACCTAAGTCCATGTATTATTTGTCCTTTATATAAGTTTATTTTAAAGACCTCGATATATAAGATCATAGATTAGTAACTTCAGAAAATTTAGAAGTATATGTAACTTCAAAAGAATTCAAAAATTAGATCTGCAATATTAGAATAAAACAATTAGATCTCCGATTTCCAATTTTTGAAATCCCGAATCGAAATCAGAAGATCAGGGAATCGGATATCCGAAGTCTCCTGTTTTTGTTGAAATACTTTGTTGGCTTCCCGATTTTCAATTCACGATATTTCGGATATCCAAAACTGGGAATATCTTTTTTATTTTATTTTAATAACGTTCATTTGCACGATTTCTGAATTTATAACGTTGATTCATTTATCTGATTTCTGATATTTCGGATACAGGATATTGGGAATATTGTTTTTTATTTTAATAACATTCATTTGTCCAATTTTCGACTTTTTCTTTTTCATATCGGAAACCCTAGATCCCACATGCTTTTTTACCCAATTTGCGATTAGCTGGCTCTCCACTCAACAACAATTCAATGCTTCGATTGATAATACATAGGCATCTCCTCTCCAAGTTTTGGGTATCTAAAAACCCTCTTCTTGAGGCTCAAACAATCACAACTAAAGATAATTTCTATTTTGTCCGATTTATTTTAATTTAATTATATTTATATATATTGTACAAGTGATTTTTGCTATGCTTTTAGCTCTGGGTTTGTTAATTGGCGTATGAGTTCTTGTTTGTTCTTGCATAAAGGGTTGAACGATGGATTGTTCTTTTCAGGTGGAAATTACCAAGAAGTAATGATGGTAATTCAATTCTGATCAAAATTTGAATACCAATATCGTATGAATGGATGGTAAATACAGAATTAAAAAAAACAATGATGGGGGAGGGTTTGCCCCAGTTAGAAGCCCTACCTGCAGTCTCTCCCACCACGCTTGACCTCGGGTTTCTCTTTTGATTAAGGATTGATCTGTGTTTTCTTAGATGCTGACATACGAGCTTTTTTAAAACTCAAGTGGCGTGCACAGCTCCTAAGCCTGTTTCCCAAATTCTTTTCCCACCACTCCTGAGCTCCCAAGCTTGGCTCCCAAATTTTTTTCCCGCCATGGTTCTCTCTTTTGTTTGAGGATTGATCTGTGTTTCTTAAATGTTGACATATGAACTGCTGTAAAATTCTTAACTGGTCAGTGCAAAGCTCTCAACCCATGGTGAGAACATTCTGTAGGCATGGAACTACGTTTGAAATTTGAACCCTGAGCTTTGCCAACTCGGAGTTGGAAGAAAAAGAATCAAAATATACCGCAGGAAACTCTGCATATCTAGAATTGTTTCATAAGTTTATCTGCATATATCAAGTATTTGCTGGCTGCATAAGAGATCCTAATTTAATAATTGTAGACGAGGGAGGTTGATATTCAATAAACTCAAACTTGTTTTATAAGTTCCCCTTGTTGATGTTGAACTTTAGTAGTAGCCAGGCTGGACTCAGTAGGATACCAAGCAATTTCTTAATCCAATTATTATTTAAGTAATTGCCACTTTCACAAACCGCTCTCGACTGCAGGTCCTGGGTGAGAGACCAATTCTATGTTCTTGATCTGTAGGGTGTGTTAGAGGACCATTCTGCATTATTTAGAGGTGCGGTAACTTTAAATATCAAAATAGATTTTTTAAAATACAGTGCTCTATTCTTGAATAACATTAATATGAAAATAATTATAATGACTTATTTAACCATGATAAATGATTAAAAATGATTTTATAACGCTAAATGTCATCGTAAATAAAAAAGATGCATTTTCCTTTGTGATAAGGTTTCAAATAAATCCAAGATTTGATAATTACACTTCAAATGTGCTTCAGAGAATGGAAAGATGGTTGTAAACTATATAATTTTGTTATTTCAGTCAACATCTATATTTAATATCAATTATCAAAAGGTTTTTAAATATACATTAGAAAATAGGTTATGAAAGAATAAACAAATGTATTTTCTTGCTCAAAATCAGTAGTCTCAAATAGTGGACTACTGACAACCACTACATGCTCGCCGAGAAAATATATTGATGTTATAGATGCAAAACAAGAAAATACTATAACGAGGCAATGTCATTGTTAGAATTATTCCAATTTTTTTCACCGGGAACATTTCAAAAGTTGTTATTCAATTAGAATCACAACGTATATTGTGTAAGCAATTTTGGACTTTCTTTTAAACAAGAGTTTCATTTACAACCCCTCAAGAATCCTTTAAACATTCGTAACAGGAGACTAATGTAACAGGAAAAAAGCATATATAGAACATAGACTTTTGCCAACACAAAGTTACAAAATTGACGAGTACTTTTCTTTCACAAAATTATTGTATAGAAAACTGGAGAGTGGAAACCTGTAGACTCGTGTCGATCCTGCAGGGAAGACCGTGAACAAGAAAGCGTTTGTGCATACATTGAGAAGTACAATAAACCGAGATCCCATGCGATTTGATGATATTGTATTCAATGAGACCATGATTTTCTGCATTCCGGTAAATTCAATATAATTTTATGGCCAACTAACACTCAACCAAATTATTTTACTACACCAATTCACCAAATGTAACCACCACCACTTTTAATTTACTCGATGCATTATTTGTCCTTTATATAAGTTTATTTTAAAGACCTGGATATATAAGATCATAGATTAGTAACTTCAAAAAATTCAGAAGTATCTGTAACTTCAAAAAAATTTCAAAATTAGACCTGCAATATTAGAATAAAAACAAAATAAAAACAATTAGATCTCTGATTTCCGATTTCCTAATCCTGAATTGAAATCAGAAGATCGGGGATCGGATATACGAAACTAGAGAATTAGGTTTTTGTTGAAATAATTTGTTGGCTTTCCGATTTCCTATTCTGGATATTCGGAAACCAGAAACATCGGTTTTTTTTATTTATAATGTTGATTCATTTCTCCGATTTCGGATATTTCAGATCCCGGATATCGGGAATATCGTTTTTTTATTTTAATAACATTCATTTCTTCGATTTTTAACATTTTCTTCCCACATGCTTTTCTACTGAATGACTGTTTCCCAATTTAGGATTAGCTTGCTCTCCACTCAACAATAGGGTCAAACAATCACAATGAAATATAATTTCTATTTTATCGATTTTATTTTATTTTAATTTATATTTATATATATTGTTTTCTAGAACGAATTCAATTGGCATAAAACTAATTTAATAAAAAATTTACAAATATAAATATAGATATAAATATAAAAAAAATGATCTTATTTGAAACACTTATAAGAGTAGAATAAATCTAACGTAACT
The DNA here is from genome assembly GCA_001517045.1 of Pseudotsuga menziesii. NCBI lineage: Eukaryota > Viridiplantae > Streptophyta > Pinopsida > Pinales > Pinaceae > Pseudotsuga > Pseudotsuga menziesii. The sequence goes on along the minus strand of LPNX010378689.1, from coordinate 4,511 downwards.
ATTTATTATAATATTTTTAAAGATATAATAATATATCAAAATTAAGTGTAAATCTAATACACTTCAAGTCAATTAACGCATTCATATTCTGAGAAATTCTAAGATAATATAGCTATTAATCTTAGCAATTTGCAAATTTCTATTACAATAAAAAAAACCAAAAAGAGAATTCAGTAAAGTATTCCATACAATGTGTTTTTTTTCTAATGATGCTTTTATGTATAATATACTTCAATATCACCATTATCCAAAATGGTGTGAAATTTCTAGATAGCACATTCATGAGCATTTTATAAAATCTAGATGTGGATAGTTTTGAAATGTGAATTTCTCCAATTCTCGTTTATAAAACAAGCAATGGCAATGGTGTAAAATCTCTGATTAGACTTCCATTCTTTTTTTATATGTGGTGAAAGGTAATGCACCAAGAAAACTGTAGAGAGTACAAGCAACGACATAAAACATTCGGTGATTAGAATTTCATATTATTAATATATTATGAAAGGTGAATATACACAATGAATATAATGCAGAACCCTGTTAAAAGTTTGAAGGTCTAACTCCACCTCTTGTAACCTTTTATTTTCAAACTCAGACTTCTCTTATCTTCTTCACGGCTATTTTTAAACCTGGAAAGATCATTCTCTTCGCTAGTTGAGTCGAGAAAATAATCATGACGGCATCAGAATAATTTGAAACAACATTGATGACATTTAGTAGATCGCATGAGTGTTGTGGTCCTCTAAAATTATATTAAATTCAATTCATTTGATAGCTTTGGTGGGAAGTCTCATGTCAATTAAGTTAATTTTGTGTCAAGATCGCATAGGATAAAGTATAACTAAAACATCCCACTTTTTCGATCAATTTTTCATTGAAACCCATTAAAATTTGACTAAAAAATCATTTTTTTACGATTTTGCAATTTGAGCAATCATGCATGGCCTATCTATACTAAATGAAAAATTCTGGAGCCACCCACTGCGATTTCCGATATTTCGGATATCGAAAATCGGAGACTCAGGTTTTTGTTGAAAAAATTTGCTGGCTTCCCGATTTTCGATTTCGGATATTTTGGGTATCCGAAACCGAAAACATAGGTTTTTATTTATTTATAATGTTGATTCATTTCTTCGATTTTCGATATTTCGGATCCCGGATATCGGAAATATCGTTTTTTATTTTAATAACATTCATTTGTTTGATTTTTGACTTTTTCTTTTCCATATCGAAAACCGGAGATCGCACATGCTTTTTGACTGAATGTGTTAGTTTTTCAACATTTAAGCTAGCATTATGTTAGGATCTTTTCACTGAGAGAATAACAAGCACATCAATAACATAAGCACATCACAAGAGACAAGAGACACAAAGCTTTTAGGAGGGGAAACCATAAATGGAGAAAACCCCTCAACTTCCTCTAAGATAGTATCACCACAAGATGTGATCCCAAAATAGTAAGATGACCTCCCAACACAACAGCGGCCTTCTGTCTTCTATCAAGCCAAAGTATTTCCTTCTCCAAAGGTGCGCCACACTTGAGAGAGCAAGTGATGTAATTCACAAGTGATAAATAAAGAGACTCTCACTCTCTATTTATATTCTTCCGTTGACTTGAAGTGCACTCAACCATGTAGGCTTAACTTATAATTACTTACTCGAGCCTACACCTTAATTAGTGTATAATAACCCAAGTGCCCCTAAACTGTGGGGACTTACCTAATGACTTGATATGACTTGTTTACATTATTAATCCTCCCGATCGGAACATCGGGGCATGACCACATGACTCAAATACATAATAGAAACATCCCGGAATAAACATCAAGAATACATTCCGAAGTTACATATACATCAACAGAATGATTGTTTCCCGATTTGCAATTAGCTTGCTCTCCACTCAACAAAAATTCAATGCTTTGGTTGATAATACATAGACATCTTCTCTCAAAGTTTTAGGGCTTATGATATCCTGGATTTATGGTACACTGTAATCTATATTGGATCCAAAACGATTTAGGGTTTGTAATGTACATTGGATAATAATGTAATGGGTTTTATTAAATAAATTATGCACTGTAATTTTCTTTATAAAAAAAAATTGTTTCTAACGGGGGATTTTACAAGTAAAACCATTAATAATTAATGGTTTTACCTTTAACAAAATTTATTTTAACACAGATAAACTTTTACAATATAGAAATTTTTTTCATTTGTTTTGGGATGGAAATGATTACAATATAGATAAGGTTTAGGTTTGTTTCCGAATGGAAACAATTTATGGTATAGTGGAACATCTTTTTTTTACAATATACATTCTTTACATTATGGGATGGAAACGATTAACATGATTTTACAATATACATTTCATTTTTTTAATCATTGATATGGTAGATGATATGTTGGATGTCATTAATTGTTTATATTCTTTAGCTCCTATAAGAAAGATGGCTTCCAAGTCCATCCTTATTTTAAACTCGCTCTGCATGCTTTTTTATCAGTCTTCCTCTAAATTTGGCGTAGATTTTGGCCTCTAAATTGGTACGATTTGCAGGAATAAGAAAAAGGACCGGAGAGAAAACGTAGGCTATGGCAAGAAGCACGCCCATGGTTAAAATTTATAGTAACTATTTAAGAATATTTTGGTAGGTACAACATGCCCATGGTTAAAATTTGAAATTGGTACCCAATTTAAACAAGCACAAAATAACTTTTGTCGAACGTTTAATCTTCCAGTTGTTTCTTTTCTTATATTTTGACAGTCGAAGTATTCAAACAAGCAAAAAATAATTTCTAGCAATTCTCTATTGTCGCTACAATTTGGAAATTACTGGGTTACGTTCGAGTTGCTTCCTAATCTAGGGATTATATTTTGACAGCCGAAGTATTCAAACAAGCACAAAATAACTTCTGGACACAAGCACAAAATTACTTCTGTCCAATGTTTAATCTTCCAGTTGTTGCTTTTCTTATATTTTGACAGCCGAAGTATTCAAACAAGCAGAAAATAAATTATGGCAAATCTCTGTTGTCTTTGCAATTTGGAAATTACTGGGTTAGGTTCGAGTTGCTTCCTAATATATGGATTATATTTTGATAGCCGAAGTATTCAAACAAGCACAAAATAACTTATGGCAACAAGCAAAAAATTACTTATTTCCAACGTTTAATCTTCTAGCTGTTGCTTTTCTTTTATTTTAACAGCCAAAGTATTCAAACAAACACAAAATAATTTATGGCAAATCTCTGTTGTCGCTGCAATTTGAAAATTACCGGGTTAGGTTCGAGTTGCTTCCTAATCTAGGGCTTATATTTTGACAGTCGAAGTATTCAAACAAGCACAAAATTACTTATGTCCAACGTTTAAGCTTTTAGCTGTTGCTTTTCTTATATTTTGACAACTGAAGTATTCAAACAAGCACAAAATAACTTTTGGCAAATCTCTGTTGTCGTTGCAATTTGGAAATTACTAGGTTAGGTTCGAGTTGCTTCATAATCTAGGGCTTATATTTTGACAATCAAAGTATTCAAACAAGCACAAAATTACTTATGTCCAACGTTTAATCTTCTAGCTATTGTTTTTCTTATATTTTGACAGCTAAAGTATTCGAACAAGCACAAAAAAAATTCTAGCAAATCTCTATTGTCGCTGCCATTTGGAAATTACTGGGTTACGTTCGAGTTGCTTCCCATTAAGGTCTGAATCATTAACATTAGTATAAATAAATATTTCAGCAGCTTGCATGAGTTTTTTAGTTGGTTAATGTAAAACCAACACATTCCAAACTTCCAAATTGATCTGATATTGAATCATAGACGCCTAGCCCTAGAGAGTGCCAAATGTTATTTAGCATTTTAATAAAATTTAGATGAAGTAAGTTTAAATATTATTTTTTGAAATCTGATTTTTTTTATTAAATTTAATAAAAATTATACCTCAAATATAAATAAATTTAAATCTTTCCTACCATCCAAATTAAATAAATTTAAACACTATTAGCCTATTATTAAGACGTTTAAATCTAAACATTATTAGCCTATTATTAGCGGAAGCGGGAATAGCGAATAGATTATTAGCCTTTCGGGAATAAATTTAAAGCTTTCTGCTAATAATGTTTTAAACATTATTATTACGAACTTGTAACTTCTGATTTCCATGTTTCGTAGTCAGGAATGGATTTCTGATGACTTGAAAAAATGCAACATCAATTTCCTAGCTGTTCGTTTTAAAAATTATTTATTGAGTATATAAAGTATATTGAGATGAAAATCATATACAAATCAATTTCGCAATCATATAATGAAAGTGTCACTATAACTGGAACCCGTATATGATTATTTAAGCATAATATATATTGAATTCATAGTGTTGCAAGCTCGGAGCATGGAAATAACATTGATTTCTGGAAATTGTACAAATAATTTATCTTATAAATAAATAATAAACATTTCCAATATATTTTATATTTGTTTTAAAATAGATATATATTTATGTTGGTTGATTATTTATA
>LPNX010378672.1:28437-128783 GCA_001517045.1 Pseudotsuga menziesii | reverse complement strand
TGTGCTTGGAGTGAATGTTTTGCAATTGCCTCTTGGTACATTTTAAGTTAATGTGAAATATGAGTTGATTAAAATTAGGCGAAGGGGTGGACTCCAGATAAACCCGAGAGTACTTGGAGTATGTCCAAAACTAAACCCTCACGGCTACCCGCAAGGAATATGTGGGCTGAATGGAATCTCTAGGGCTATTGTTCATAACGCACCCATTAGGATGTGACCGACATTGGTGCCCCGAGGTCACTTTTTAGAAGTTCCCGCTTCCTTTGGGTATGTTGCCACCGTAATGGTTTGATCTAGGTGTTGGATTTTCACCTGATGGTTTGTCAATTTGGGAGAGTGAATCCTAATTATACTAGTCACTCAAATTCTTTTGATACAGTTTGACTGATCGGATGAACCGCAGCCAAGCGCAGAGCATGCACACCGGAGTCTTGTCAATTTTAGCAAATTTTGAGATGGATGTTCTTGTTAAAAAGAAAACCCTCCAGGAACCTCTTTCGGTCCAAGTGGACCTCAATCGGGGAATCAAGGAGGGGTTAATTTTATTATGGTTACTAAAACAAATGATTATAGAAAATGAAACATAAAAGGATAAGCAAACCACAATTTTTTAATTAGACTACCATGAACCTTTCTTCACCTTTCGGCTCAAAAGGAGGCTCATGGGGTAAGTATTAAAGTTACTTTGAAACCAATAGAAATGGAATATGGAATTTATTTTAAATCAAAGTATACTAACCTGTATATTAATACTACTCTAGATTGAAAAAAGATGAACGAAAAGCAAAAAATGACACGGACGCAAATCCCCCAAGGGGGGATGGGGAATGGGCTCGAAAGAGCCTATTCAAAATTATTTTTTTTACCAGTGGTTATAAGATAAGAAAAATAATATTATTCCTCTTTATTCTTATATAGAATGAAACCAAGAGCTTACAAAGTGCAAAAATTAAAGATTTCAGTCAAAAAGGGAGACCCCTGGGAGGATTCAGAAGGCCCAAAAGTCACTTTCAAGCAGAAAATACTCCTATTTTATGTTATACCTGATAAAATACAGCAATATTATTATACTGAAATATTCCCAAAAGCACTCTGAAAGTACCTTTGGGTCAGCTTACTTTTAACCAACAAAAGCTAAGTAAAAACTAGTTAAAAAAGGTAAAAAGGGAACCAAGGAAAGCAAGATTTCCTTGGGATCTTGGATTGATTTTTAGGCAGCCAATATGATGTGCACTGATTGCTATATTTATCTTTTATAACATAAATCATAAATCTAATGCATGCAAGCTACAAATTCTCTTTAAAATTCCATGCAAAAAGGATGATTTCCCTAAAGCTAGATCTAGAATGCTTATGAAACCTTTTAAGAACAAGATATAGATTATGGGATTTGAGAAGAAATATATATGTTAAATTTACTTTAATATGATAGATCTAAAAAATATCAAAGCTGTGAACAAAGTAACCGAATAAAAGAATTGATTTTGAAGGAGGAAGAGGAGGAGAGAAATGCTGGTAGCCTTGAAGATCCATCGTGGAGCTTTCAAGTGGAATGTTGAGGGACAATGCCTTTGGAAGGTTTTGGAGAGAGTGAAGAAGAAAACTAGATTAGCATGCTCTCCAATCTAGGAACCTACAGCTCAGCTGAAATCAAAAAACTTGTTGAAATACTTGTGATATCCGATTAGTACATACACAGAGATTCAGAAAACGATGCAAATAATCTTATAGAACATGCTGAATCTAGATCTCTAAACATGCATCAAAGGAAAGAGATGGAAAATAAAATTATTGAAAAGAACCTTTCCTATCAAGATTATAATAATCTTATTATCAATCATAGCAATGAATCCATAAGCAATCAGCAAATTATGAACACAAATACAGGTTACCTGAGAAAAAAATGGCAATGATCATCCACACATACAATGGCACAACACCATCTTGCCTCCAAAGCTTCTCTTTATTTCAAATGAACAATAACAATAGTACAATAGCAACAGCACCTCAATCCCATTTGTAACTAGCTTGGAAGAGGCTGCTTGTGCTTGATTTATACAAAAACCAGGAGATCCAACCCAAGGGGGGCACAAATCCCAAGGAGACAGATCAAATCAGCTGATGGAGAGTCAATCAATGTAGATCTGAAGCTGAAATGAGCCTACTTGTTAACCGAGGGCTTGATTAAGCTGACATATCAACCCATAAACTGACACATTAGTCCAAAGAGCATCTAGGAGAGTCCACACGTGTGGAGGAGAGAGAGAGGGTGAAATTCCCCATAAATTCTATTGAAGATCAACTCTGGATCTGATTTGATCACCTCCTTCAATCAAGAATTTGTCAGATCTAGTCAATCTAGTTCAAGTCTGACTGAACTCAATCAAATCGGTTGAGAATCCACTGATCTATGATTTTGGGTTTGCTCCATTATTCATCAATTTATTAATTAAAATAATCAATAAATGATTTTTTGGGGCTTTCTGACCTGAGTGATGAAAAATCACTCAAAACTAGGAAATAGTGGGTCCATGGGTTTACATGGTGCTCTTAGCTTGAAAATGAGCACCTACATGACTGAAACTGATTATTTGGCCCACTTTTATTACAAAATCAATTTTTCCAATTAAACTATTAAAAAATAGCCTAAGTTTTGGAAAAATTAAATTTTAATAAAAAAACACTGAAAAAACTAAAAAACTAAAAAATTGAAAAAAAAACTAGGGGGACTTACACATGTTCATATGACTCGACCATGATGTCTAGCATGTTTATACATTGACACATAGACTCTAACAACCTCAATAGGCCTAAATGCCAAGTTGGCCACCCCAACTTTGGAAGTATGGAGTGCAAAACTCAGAAATTATTAGTCATTTATTCAACAACCAATAATAACCAAGGGAAAAAACACCCTGGGTTGATCGGATTGACAAATAAAGTCTAAGAGACCGAGTCTTTTACAGACACTATCATGCTAGAACATTTATTACAATTCCCCCATGGGGTATGAACATGTAATATAGTACAACAAGCACTTCCCAAAAGTACTTCCAAAGGTCTTCTGAAGTCCGAACAAGTTATCATTGTCCAGTTCACCAGGCTCACTTGATAAAAAACCACTAAGTACAACTTAGGTGGTAACATTCTAGCTCCAACTGTGGGACGTGTGCTCGATCTGGTCGTTAAGGCAAGGAGAGGATACAAGAACACCAGAATCTCTGGTTTATATACCCTGTAAAAACATCTCAACTTGACAAGAAAAACCTCAGTAGCACAAGTTTTATAAAAAACCAAATGAACCATTAAGCTGATTTATTTAAACAAAATAAATGTAACTTACTAAAAGAAGCAAAGTTTTATTATAGCTAAGTATAAAATAGAAATGTAGAAAATAAATGCTCTCTTTCAAGGAGCTTATTTTCCTACTCTAAGCATGATATAAAAAGGGTTAAGTGTAATCAGAAATCCAATGTAACCACCTAAGCATTTTATTATCATAAAAAAAAATTCCTTTTCTTTGGTTACCAGCCAAAGTAAGGATACCTTATTCAGAAATTGCAAACATGCGTGATGATTCAAAATGGGCAGGATGGATGAAAGATCATAGGCATGAATAATGCCATAAAAATTCTTCCCCAACTTGTATGTGCTCATGCAGGTTGCTTCTATCCATGACTGGATAGGACTAATATACCAATCAGAATGATGAGGCAGACTGACTACATCATCATACTGATCACTGGGGCTTATCAAATGATAACTTTTTACATAAGCCCCAAGCGGCTCTAAATCATAAGGAACCTCTCTATGTGAAAAATATGGACGAGACTGATAATCCACTGACTGCATCACATCTGACTTTTGACAATACTGTTTCTCAATGTCTTCATTACTGATAACTTTGTGCTGCTTTTCACGATATGAATCTGAATGATCACATGAAAATTCTAAATGTTCCTCTTCCATACTAAGGTTTTCCTAGGCATCCAGATCTGTGCTCCTCTCTATGGACATATCGTAGATTGGACTTCCACAAATTTTTGAATAGACACTCCCATTGTTGGACATATCATGGACGCGATTCTCCATAAGATTTTCACAAGTTGGATTATCTATGAAATTTTAATAGCCATCACTCCCATCCATGTCATATGTGGGGGACTCTTCATCATGCTCCTTCCTATCCATGTCCTCCTTGTATTCATAACAATCTTCTTCAGATAAAATGTTACAAGGCAATAAACTTTCCAAACCTTTTTCAACATGTGGAGAACAAGGTCTAGTGTCACCACACACCATACTGATCTTATCATAAGTTTCTTTATAGGCTTCTATTATGATATCATGAAGAGGATCTTCAATATTATCTTCAATCAAGGAAACTTTTTGGACATATTCAGTGGGATCACTTGGTATGTGTTGCTCAGTGGATTTCTCTAGAGGGATTTCTGGAAAAATATCAGCATTGCAACACACTTGAGAATACCTCAAATCTTCAATGTCTTCAGCTATGGTGACATGAGGAGAGTCTTCAACAAAGTGTTCCATCATGGGCTCCTCCTGAAGCTCTTCAATAGGATCATCTTGGATTTTCCCTTCCTCGGAATCTTGTTGTGTATTGGGATACCTCATATTCTTTAAGAAGATGCTTAATTGCTTCCTTTCTTAAATAACTACTAGGATGCTTTTTGATGGGAGTATCATGAACCTCCTCTTCACTTAGATGTTCAAGAAGTGATTTGCCACACCCCGGTTTTGACCCCTTTGCATTAGATGTATATGATGTATATATTGTAAATGATCATGGTGTGGAGCTAAAGGCCAAGGCCCCACCATTGATCGGTTATGCTATGTTTTGGATTTAAATTTGTCATCGATGGTATATCAGGGCATAGGGCATAGATATTAAGTTTTCTCATCATGTACATATGCATATTTAATTAAATGAACCTGACCAGCTACGCTCACGACAACTAAATTGAGAAGGGGCATGATTTTCACAAGGATAAGGGTGTGGGGGAAATTGTCAACCTTAGCCAATGAGGGGAAAAACCCATGTGTCACCACCTTTGTTTTATCCAACCACTACCATTAAGAATTGCTGCTGGTGGTTGAGGCAGTTATTGTTTTGGGAGTGGGGTGGCAGGACTATCATTCCTTTCCCAACCGCACACTCCACCAGCAATGAACCTCACGATGGGCAGAGGGACGAATATGCCCTTCATTCATTTTTTTCTCCATTGTGTGTTATCTCCACGGCCTGTTCATTCCTCTCAGTTGTCTGTTCATTCCTCATGACAGTCTGATGGTTCTCATGCAGTGTTCTTACGCATAGGTGGAGCTATCCATCCTCACACAGGGACCATTATCTATTGCTATTCTCACGCACAGGATTTCTCCTAGCTTTCGACTCATGCAGTGAGCTGGGATCTGTGCTCTTTCACTCACGTTTTTGGCTGTATGATCTCCTCACAGACTGGTATGGTCATGTAATTTCTTGTCATTTTGATGTTGAGATTTGGGCTGTTACTCCTCCCGTGAGTTATGGTTGCCGCCATTCTCCTCAGTATTTGTTGTTTTGATGTGGTATCCCTTATGGGGTGATTGTTGTGGTCTTCTTTATATTTTGGGGATGGGAGTCTGCTCGTTTCATGCACAGGTTGGAAGTCTACATTTTTCTCTTCCTCAGCATGGTCTATGTATGTTTTCCCAGTAGCTTTGTTTCCCAGGATGGGCTGTGGCTTTTCCCCTGTTATGAGCGGTGCTCACTGATTTCTTTCTGGGATTGTTGTTTTCCCCATGTTCACTGATACGTTTGGGGATATATAATTCACTCAGGAATCATCTTCCCTGTTTAAGCTACAATAGCTGATTGATTGCATGCGTGCAATGGTTGTTCTTCGGACTGTGTAGGGAGCAGGGATGGGGGCTTGGTTTGCTTGATAAACCTAGTGGCTGGAAACCACACAGACAGAGCTAGAGGGCTGGATTTATTCTCCACAACCCCTGAATAGCACTAGAAGGGAATGCAGAGCCTAAGGGACTGTGTAGAAGAGAAGGGACTGATTCCTTTTGTTGGGTGTGTGTGGGTGTCTTAGAAGTCAGGTTAGTTCTGGTTTAGGTGTTCCTAGCTCTGTAATGGGCTCACCAGCTTAGCATTTAGCCTTTCCCAACTCCTGATGGCCTGATAAACCTAACCATGTTGGCTTGGTTGTCTTGTTGATGGCCTGATAAACCCAACTGTGTTAGCTTGGCTGTGTTTTGTGTATCCTTGGCTATGTGTAAGCCTACTTGTTCCCTTATTCCTTGGAGATTCATGCCCAGCTTGGGGGTGGAAGCGCTGCTGAGAGATTAAGGAGCACGCTGGCCTATGGTTAGGTGGAACGTTGCAGTGGCGTAGCTGGTTTCGGAATGAGTTCTTCATAAGATAAGTGATTCTTGTTCATTTTACTTCTGCAATCATATTTCTGTTAATGATCATGATGAACATGTTGAATGAATGCTTGTATGAATGTGTGTTGTTTCCACTGCGTATGATAAACAATTGCATCTGTGCATGATAAATGTTCATGTGTGCATGTTCTATTTCAATGCATCATGTTTTTAGCATTGTTCTTTTAGCATTTTTATGAATTCACATGTTCATGGGGCTCTTATCCCGGATGGTTAACCCCATGGTCGCGTCCTCTTCACCGGTCGGAGGGATGGGGACGTGACAGCGTGGTATCAGAGCTCATGTTGCAGCATGGGCCTAAATGAGCCACGAAGATGTAGTGACAGGAGCAGAATTTCTTTCTGCCCAGTAAAAATTTGGAAAAATTTAAAAAAAAATGTTGTCTAAGTGTTGGACAGTCGGATCATCGGAAGGGTTAGTGGGAAAGACTTCCGACGTAGTGAAAGAGATAGGAGAAAGCATGCCCAATGAGGTGGATTTGGAAATAAAATTGTGGAAAATTTCTAAGTGTTCATCGGCTATCGGAAGAAAATAACTAATCAAGCACCCGCCATTGCGGACGGCTAAAGGACTACGCGTCCGATGAGAAAAGCCTCCGACCACCGACACCGTAAGGAAGGAAAGTTAAAAAAATTTCTAAGTAATGAAAACGTCGGCTATCGGAAGAAGATAGCTGATCAATTGCCTGCCATTTTAGAATCCAAAAGCACTAGCCTGTCGACAAGAAAGGACTTCCGATACCAATCAGGTTGTGCCGCCGATCGGAAGAGGATCAAGGATCATGTTCCGCTGTTGCAGCTACAGAAGGGACTATTTCGCCGACAGAAAGAAGAAAGTTGAGCCGATCGGATATTTTTCTAAGTCCTAGAGTCGTTAGCCATCAGCGATGGTTAGTGGATTGAACATCCACCGTTGCGGCTATCTAAAGGAATATCCTTCCAAAGGATAGTGGATCCAATCACCGATGAAAAGGAAGACTAAAGAGGAAAAATTTTGAAGATTTGAAAAATCTTCTAAGTATGGAGATCATCGAAAGGCATTAGCTGTTTGAGTAGTCGATACTTTGGCTAAGTTAGCCGAAAGAACTTCCAATGCCCTCGACAGAAGAAAGAAGAAAGATTTCTGGAAAATTTTCTAAGTACAGAAAATGTTGAAAAACTTTAGAAGATCAGTCCATCTATACGTCGAAAGCCAGAGGACGATCGGCCCGAAATGTCGAAAAAATTTAGTTGTTTTGACAGCTGATCAACGTTAGAAAAATTTAGTTGTTTCGACCGCCAATACAGCAGAATAAGCTAGTTGTTTTGATAACCGATGTATAGTGGAGGAGTTATTCATTTTGACTACCGAAACGTCGGATCAATAGTGGAAATGAGAGCCGATTCTGCATAATGAAAATTTGAGTTTTCCGTGGGATTTCCCCAGCAAATTTTGGCTGTTTTTCAGTGGGATTTTCAGCGGTTTTTCAGTGAATTTTCAGAGCTGAAAATGAGGAAGAGGCAACGATCTTATGCGCTAGATTGCATGAAAACATATATTTACAAAAAAAATTGTATTATGATTTTTCCAAGAGAAGGTAAGCAATGCTGGTTTGTATCAATGTTACGCATCTAACAGTTGTTTTACTAACACATTTGCAGAGTCATAGTCACCTTCAAGGGCAGTATTCCAGGTAGTGCATTTTGATAAATAATTGGTGGTTCAGTTATGAGAACCCATGACGGATATGATGCTCGGGATTCTTATGAGCGAGCAGAAGATGCCATGGGAGAAAGTGTCCGTAATAGAAATGATGACATTGAGTCTAATGGAAGGAGATTCCAAGAGACACCGTAAGATGTTGCAACCTGATTAAAGCCCAGGAAGAGCAGCATCAGTTGAATGCTGCTATGTTGCAGATTTTGACAGATTTACATAGAAAGATAGACTTTGGACGAGGTACAGCAAGACCAGAGGATAGTAAGAGTGGTACTAGGAGAAGGAGAAGGACTTGTAGTGGATCATCTGATTCTGAAGAATCCAGCGGGGTTTCAAGTTCCTCTTCTCATAAAAGGAAAAGAAAGAGACACCATAGGGATCACTCTTGGGATGAATTTAAGAAAGCTAAACCTCCTACGTTTGATGGTGAGGTAAAACTGGACAAGAGGCTAAAGCTTGGCTTCTTGGGATAAAGATGTACTTTCAAGTGCATGATTATTTAGGAAACATGAAGGCAAGATTTGCCATATTCAATCTGAATGGAAGAGCATCCATTTGGTGGGAGCATTTCAAGCAAGTAAAGAGGCCCAGTTAAAAAAGACTTAAGTGGAAGCAGTTTAAGAAGTATTTCAAGTAGAAATACCTCTCTGACAGGTATTATGATGACAAGATTAAGGAGTTCCATGAGTTGAGATTGGGACAGCAAACCATGGAAGAGTATGCAAATAAGTTTTTGGAGCTATTGAGGTATGTCCGGTACATCAGAGATGAAAAAGTGAAGGTCCAGCGTTTTCTGAGTGGATTACCTCAGTCTTACAAAGATAGAATTGAGTTTTATGAACCTAGAACTCTTGAAGAAGCAATAAGGAAGGCTAAGTATTGCTATGAGAAAATCAAAGGTAAGCCGGATTACCATAAGGCATGGAAGGACAAGAAGAATGAGAAGTTTGACCAAAGAAAGAAAGGTTTCAATCCTTCTAACTTCAGGAATCAGCAGAAGCAGCCATCCCAAGCTTTGAGTAAGCCAGTTGGAGTGACAGGAGAAAATTCTAAGGATCCACAACATAATAGAGGGCCACTTCAATGTTGGAAATGTGGAGGACCCTACATGCGCAGAAATTGCCCACTCGAGAATGAGAGTGCAAGTCCAGCTTATAATGTTCAAGAAGCAGAAAAAGTGGGTCAAGTAGCAAGGGCAATCCTTAGGATTTATGCAGCACTGGAGGACTGCTGAGTAGACCACCAGTCAGCTGTGGTTGAAGTAGCAGGTAAGATTGTTGAGCAATCTGTTTCTATTTTGATTGACCCTAGTTCTACGCATAGTTACATTACTCCTAGAGTAGTGGAGATTTGTGCTTTTAAGAAAGTAAAGAATAAGAAGCCTTGGTTAGTTTAGCTAGCCACTGGAACTAAGAGAAACATTAGTGAAGTGGTAGAGAAATTTCCATTGGTCATGAATGGATTGGTCACTTGTGTAGATCTGAATGTTCTATCGCTAGGTTCCTATGATGTTCTCATTGGAATGGATTGGCTAGAAGTTGACAGGGTGAAGCTTGACTGTTATAATAAGACTTTAAAATGCATGAATGAAGAAGGGAACCTAGTAGTTGTGAAAGGTATTCCAAAGGTGATTTCAGTAAGGCAAGTTTCAGCAATGCAGTTGAAGAAGTTCTGTAGGAAGGGTTGCTAGTTGTATGCAGCTCATATCTTAGAGGAAATGGGAGATAAAAATCCTAGGTTGGAGGACTATCAAGTGTTACAGGAATTCAGGGATGTGTTTCCTAATGAGATTCCAGGGCTTCCTCCAAAGTGGGACATTGATTTCACAATTGAACTTGTGCCAGGAGTAGCACCAGTGTCTAAGGCACCCTACGAGATGAGTACACTGGCGATGCTAGAATTGAAGATGCAACTGCACGAGTTGTTGGAAAAGAAGTATATCTAACTAAGTGTGTCCCCTTGGGGAGCACCTGTTCTATTTCTAAAGAAGAAAGATGGTACACTCAGGTTATGTATTGATTACAGACAATTGAACAAGGTTACTATGAAGAATAAATATCATTTTCCTAGGATTTATGACCTCTTTGATCCAATGAGAGGAGCAAAGGTATTTTATAAGATTGACTTGAGGTCTGGTTACCATCAGGTGAGAATCAAGGATGAATACATTCATAATACGACCTTTAGGACAAGGTATGTGCATTATGAGTTTGTAGTGGTACCATTTGACCTCACAAATGCACCAGCTACATTTATGTGCCTTATGAATAGTGTCTTCAACAGGTATTTGGATAAATTTGTTCTTGTTTTCCTTGATGACATTCTTTTTTATTCTAAGAATGAGGAAGAGCATGAAGAGCATTTGAGATTGACATTGAAATTGCTTAGGAAGCATCAGTTGTGTGCAAAACTAAGCAAGTGTGACTTCTATAGAGATAGAATTCAGTATTTGGGTCACATTATCTTAGAGGAAGGTATATCTGTGGACCCTGAAAAGATTGAATCCATTGTGAATTGGCCTACTCCAAGAAGTGTGATAGATGTAAGATCATTTATGGGACTTGCAGGATACTACAGGAGATTCATTGAGGGATTCTCCAAAGTTGCACATGCCATCACTTCTTTTCAAAAGAAGGGGATGAAGTTTGAATGGTCATCGAGGTGTGAAGAAAGATTCTAGCAGTTGAAGAATCTTCTCACCAGTGCACCAGTATTGAAGGTTGCCGATCCAGAGAAAGATTTTGTGGTGTGTACCGATGCATGCAGACAAGGGCTTGGAGGAGTCCTTATACAGGACAACCATGTGATATGTTATGAGTCAAGAAAGCTGAAGGAACATGAGAAGAACTATGCCACTCATGATCTAGAGCTTGCAGCCATAGTACATGCTCTCAAGATGTGGAGACATTACTTGATGGGTAGGATATTTGAGCTCAGAATAGATCACTGTGGACTGAAGTATTTGTTTGATCATCCTACTCTGAATGCTAGGCAAGCAAGATGGCTGGAATTTTTATGTGAGTTTGATTTTGAAATCAAGCACATAAATGGAAAATAAAATAAGGTAGCTGATGTGCTCAGCAAGAAGGTGCAGGAAATGCATGTGGCATCTCTTAGTATTTGCCAATCAGATTTGAGGTAGCAGATTATTAGTCATGTTGCTAAAGATGAATTGTATGAGCAGGTAAAAGACAAATTGCAGAAGCAAGGTCTTGAGAAGAGGTATGAGGGATATAAATTGGAAGAAGATGGACTTCTTACTTATAAATTTAGGATTTATATTCTAGATGTAGCAGGCTTGAGGAGAGCTATTATGGATGAGATCCATCAAGCTCCGTATTCTAGTCACCCAGGATATCAGAAGACAATTGCTACAGCTAGAAAGCAGTACTTTTGGCCGGGAATGAAAAAGGATATGGCTGAGTACATTTCAAAGTGCATGAAGTGTCAGCAGGCAAAGGTTGAGCATCAACACCCTGCAGGTTTGTTGCAGCCTTTGCCAGTTCCAGAATGGAAATGGGAAGTTATTTCCATGGATTTTATTACAAGATTGTCGATGACTTGGAGACAACATGATTCCATCATGGTTGTGGTGGACAAGTTGACAAAGGTAGCACATTTTATACCGGTCAAGTCTACGCATAAGACTGATGACATTGCAAATATCTTCATGAAGGAGATATTCAAATTGCATGGATTGTTAAAGGCCATAGTCTCTGACAGAGATGTCAAGTTCACTTCCAATTTTTGGAAGGGGTTGTTTGCATATTTGGGTACAAAGCTAAAATTCAGCATTGCATACCATCCTCAGAAAGATGGGCAGACAGAGAGAGTTAATCAGGTTCTTGAAGATATGCTTCGCATGTATGTGATGGACAAACTGACCAAGTGGGAAGATTACTTGCACTTGGTAGAGTTTGCTTATAACAATGGACAGCAGGAATCCTTGGGGATGAGTCCGTATGAAGATTTGTATGGAAGAAGGTGTAGGACACTAGTGACTTGGGACAATCCAGTGAACATGATTGTGCTTGGATGCTCAAGGGAATTGAGCAAGAGGTTGTAAAGATCAGGAAGAAGATGAAAGCAGCACAGGACAGACAGAAAAGCTATGCAGATAAGCATACAGTGAACAGGGAGTTCAGTGTTGGGGATCATGGTTACCTCAGAGTGAGGGCAAGGAAGAGTTCCTTGAAGCTTGGAAGTTGTTCCAATTTGTCACCAAGATATTATGGGCCATTTGAAGTGCTTGAAAGAATAGGGCTAGTTGCATATAGACTTGCATTGCCTGCTAGCACTAGAGCTCATAATTTTTTTCATGTTTCTTTGCTTAAGAGATATGTACATGATCCTAACCATGTGATAAATTGGGATTTGATTCAGGTGGAACCCGATGGAGAGTTCTGAATTGAGCCAATGCGCATCCTCGACAGGAAGGTCACAATGCTCCGGAACCAAGCCATAGGTTAGGTAAAGGTGCAATGGGAGCACTATGGACCTGAAGAGGCTACATGGGAGCTGGAGCATGCCATGCGATTGGCACATCCATTTTTGTTCAATTCTGTGGAACACTGAGGCGATACTAGTGTAGCATTTTTGTTCAATTCTGTAAAGCACTAAGGATAGGGCTATTGAAGGGGGAGGGGAATGTCACACCCCAGTTTTTACCTCGTTGCATTAGATGTATATGATGTATATATTGTAAATGATCATGGTGTGGAGCTAAAGGACAAGGCCCCACCATTGATCGGTTATGCTATGTTTTGGATTTAAATTTGTCACCGATGGTATATCAGGGCATGCTGCATATATATTAATTTTTTTCATCATGTACATATGCATATTTAATTAAATGAACCCAACCAGCTATGCTCATGGAAACTAAATTGAGAAGGGGCATGATTTTCACAAGGATAACGATGTGGGGGAAATTGTCAACCTTAGCCAATGAGGGGAAAAACCCATGTGTCACCAGCTTTGTTTTATCCAACCACTACCATTAAGAATTGCTGGTGGTGGTTGAGGCAGTTATTGTTTTGGGAGTGGGGTGGCAAGACTGTCATTCCTTGCCCAACCGTACACTCCACTAGCAACGAACCTCACGATGGACAGAGGGACGAATACGCCCTTCATTCATTTTTTTCTCCATCGCATGTTATCCCCACGGCCTGTTCATTCCTCACGACATTTTGATGGTTCTCACGCATAGGCAAAGCTATTCATCCTCAGGAAAGGACCATTGTCTGTTTCTGTTCTCACACACAGGATTTCTCCTGGCTTTTGACTCATGCAGCGAGCTGGGATCCATGCTCTTTCACTCATGTTTTTGGCTGTATGATCTCCTCACAGACTGGTATGGTTGTGTAATTTCCTATCATTTCGATGTTGAGATTTGGGTTGTTACTCCTCCCGTGAGTTATGGTTGCCGCCATTCTCCTCAATATTTGTTGTGTTGCTGTGGTCTCCCTTATGGGGTGATTGTTGTGGTCTTCTTTATATTTTGGGGATGGGATTGTGCTCGTTTCATGCACATGTCGGAAGTCTGCATTTTTCTCTTCCTCAGTGTGGTCTATGTATGTTTTCCTGGTGGCTTTGTTTCCCAAGATGGGATGTGGTTTTTCCCCTATTGTGAGCGGTGCTCACTAATACATTTGGGGCTGTATAATTCACTCAGGAATTGTCTTCCCTGTTTAAGCTACAACAGCTGATTGATTGCATGCATGCAATGGTTGTTCTTCAGACTATGTAGGGAGCAGGGATGGGGGCTTGGTTTGCTTGATAAACCTGGTGGTTGGAAACCACACAGACAGAGCTAGAGGGTTGGATTTCTTCTCCACAACCCCTGAATAGCACTGGAAGGGAATGCAGGGCCTGAGGGACTATGTAGCAGAGAAGGGACTGATTCCTTGTGTTGGGTGTCTTAGAAGTCAGGCTAGTTCTAGTGTAGGTGTTCCTAGCTCTGTAATGGGCTCACTAGCTTAGCATTTAGCCTTTCCCAACTCCTGATGGCCTGATAAACCTAACCATGTTGGCTTGGCTGTCTTGTTGATGGCCTGATAAACCCAACTGTGTTAGCTTGGCTGTGTTTTGTGTATCCTTAGCTATGTGTAAGCCTGCTTGTTCCCTTATTCCTTGGAGAATCATGCCTGGCTCGGGGGTGGCAGCACTACTAAGAGATTAAGGAGCACGCTGGCCTATGGTTGGGTGGAACGTTGCAGCGGCGTAGCTGGTTGCGGAATGAGTTCTTCATAAGATAAGTGATTCTTGCTCATTTTACTTCTGCAATCATATTTTTGTTAATTATCATGATGAACATGTTGAATGAATGCTTGTATGAATGTTTGTTGTTTCCACTGCGTATGATAAACAATTGCATCCATGCATGATAAATGTTCATGTGTGCATGTTCTATTTCAATGCATCCTATTTTTAGCATTCTTCTTTCAGCATTTTTATGAATTCACATGTTCATGGGGCTCTTAGCCTGGATGGTTAACGCCATGGTCGCGTCCTCTTCATCGGTCGGAGGGATGGGGATGTGACATGATTCCAAGTCTTCAATACTTTGTATCATGGAAAAAGGTCCATCATATGTTTCCGTGTGATAATCTGTCCCAAATAGGTAGAAGGTACAGATCTTTTGAAGGAACTTTTTTAAACCATTCATACTACCCCTACCATCATGCCACTGCTCTAAAAACATCCAAAGGAAGCTTGGAAAAGAAGTTATGCATTTATTAGGAAGGCCTTGATAGAACCAACAACAGGCCTCACCCCAAAAGGTACCAGCAAACATTTCCATCATATTGTCCTCATGAATAATATTGAAGTCAGCCATCAACTGAAGGAAAGATTTGACATGCCAAATGGACGAATCACCATAATTTCCATGAAATACTGGAATCCATTTATATGCATCCCCCACACCATTACAAGAGTTAGGAAAACCCGAGATGTTTGAGAAATCGATAGGCTGAAAAATTCCGGTTATCTCGGCACCATATTTCTCCTTTAATTCATCCAAATCAAAAATTAATAGTATGCATTTGATATAACCATTAAACCTTGTACTGAAAAGGTGGAGCTTTCAAGTGATGAGCTTTAAAGGTTTTAACATGTTGCATGGGCTCATCTACACACAACAAAACTTCACAAGTTTATGAGATAACAGGGTTTTATCCCTTCAATGGAGTCGCCATGTGAAAAAGAAAAATAAGCATTTATAAATCTTTTCACAAATTATTTTTTTTACTTTTCTTTGTAAAAATAAAAACTGGAAAAAATTCAGTGGAGTCGCCAGATTAAAATTAAAGATCTACTCTAAGAATTCATCAAACAAAGCAAAAAAAAGAAAAAAAGAAAACAAAAGTCGTACTCGGGAATAAAAAGATTTATCCTCGGCAGTGGTGCCAAAAAGTGTTGCCACCTTACACACACCTGGGTCACGTGGCAGAAATATTCAAGCCAATCGGTGTGTCTTTGGGGGCAAGTCTCAAGTCAAGGCTGTCACCTTGTTCTTGACTCCTCCGTTTAGGCTCAACTCCTAACAAAGCCAAGGGGGTAGACCCTATTAAGTTACTAAGGCTCATTACTTAGTATGGTGATGTTAAATTGAATGAATTACTTAGGAGTTTGAAATTTAACCATAAAAAACCATAGATGACAAGATACAAAATGAGTGCACGAAAGCACAATGCTGAGACACAATATATATATAGCAAGAAAATAACTAGTGCATTAAAATGGCGTCAAAATAAAATCAATGTACTTGCATGTGCTTGGAGTGAATTTTTTGCAATTGCATCTTGGTACATTTTAAGTTAATGTGAAATATGAGTTGATTAAAATTAGGTGAAGGGGTGGACTCCAGATATACCCGAGAGTACTTGAAGTATGTCCAAAACTAAACCATCACGGCTACCTAGAAGGAATATGTGGGATGAATGGAGTCTCTAGGGCTATTGTTCATAACACACCCAGTAGGGTGTGACAGAGATCGGTGCCCCGAGGTCGCTTTTCAGAAGTTCCCGCTTCCTTTGGGTATTTTGCCACCATAATGGTTTGATCTAGGTGTTGGATTTTCACCTGATGGTTTGTCAATTTGGGAGAGTGAATCCTAATTATACTAGTCACTCAAATTCTTTTGATACAGCTTGACTGATTGGATGAACCGCAACCAAGTGCAGAGCATACACATTGGAGTCTTGTCAATTTTAGTAAATTTTGAGATGGATGTTCTTGTTAAAAAGAAAACCCTCCAGGAACCTCTTTCGGTCCAAGTGGACCTCAATCAAGGAATCAAGGAGGGTTTGATTTTATTATGGATGCTAAAACAAATGATGATAGCAAATGAAACATAAAAATATAATCAAACCACAATTTTCTAATTAGACTACCACGAACCTTTCTTCACCTTTCAGCTCAAAAGGAGGCTCGTGGGGTAAGTATTAAAGTTACTTTGAAACCAATAGAAATGGAATATGGAATTGATTTTAAATCAAATTATGCTACCATGTAGATTAATACTACGCTAGATTGAAAAAATATGAACGAAAAACAAAAAATGACACGGACGCAAATCCCCCCAGGGTGGATGGGGAATGGGCTCGAAAGAGCTTATTCAAAATTATTTTTATTACCAGTGGTTACAATATCAGAAAATGGATATGATGCCTCTTGATTTTATACAGAATGAAACCAAGAGCTTACAAAGTGCAAAAATTAAAGATTTCAGTCAAAAAGGGAGACCCCTAGGAGGATTCAGAAGGCCCAAAAGTCACTTTCGAGTAGCAGCTCCTCCTCTTTTCTATTATACCTGATAAAAACCACCAAGATTATTAGACTGAAATATTCCCAAAATCACTCTCAAAGTACCTTTGGGTCAGCTTACTTTTAACCAAAAAAAGCTAAGTAAAAACTAGTTAAAAAAGGTAAAAAGGGAGCCAAGGAAAGCAAGCTTACCTTGGGATCTTGGCTTTCCTTTTAGGCATCCAATATGATGTGCACTGATTGCTAGATTTATATTTTATAACAAAAAACAGAAATCTAATGCATGCAAGCTACAAATTCTCTTTAAAATTCCATGCAAAAAGGACGATTTCCCTAAAGCTAGATCTAGAATGCTTATGAAACCTTTTAAGAACAAGATCTATATTATGGGCTTTGAGAAGATAGATCTATGTTAAATTTAATTTAAGATGATATATCTAAACAATATCAAAGCTATGAACAAAGTAACCAGGTAAAAGAATTGATTTTGAAGGAGGAAGAGGAGGAGATAAATGCTGGTAGCCTTGAAGATCCACCGTGGAGATTTCAGGTGGAATGTCGAGGGGCTATGCCTTTGGAAGGTTTTGGAGAGAGTGAAGAAGCAAACTAGATTAGCATCCTCTCCAATATAGGAGCCTGCATCTCAGCTGAAATAAAAAAACTTTCCGAAATACTTGGGAGATCTGATTAGTACATACACAGAGATTCATAATAACATGCATATAAGCTTATAGAACATGCTGAATCTAGATCTCTAAACATGCATCAAAGGAAAGAGATGGCCAATAAACTTATTGAATATCACCTTTCCTACCAAGTTTCAATAATCTTATTATCAATCTTAGCAATGAATCCACAAGCAATCAGCAAATTATGAACACAGATACAAGTTACCTCAGTAAAAAATGGCAATGATCATCCACACATACAATGGCACAACACCATCTTGCCTTTAAAGCTTCTCTTTATTTCAAATGAACAATAACAATAGTACAATAGTAGCAGCACCTCAATCCTAGTTCTAACTAGCTTGGAAGAGGCTGCTTGTGCTTGATTTATACAAAACGAGGAGATCCGGCCCAAGGGCGCAAAAATCCCAAGGAGACAGATCAAATCAGCTGATGGAGAGTCAATCAATGCAGATCTGAAGCTGAACTAAGCCTACTTATCAACCGGGGGCTTGATTGAGATGACACATCAACCCATAAACCGACACATCAGTCCATAGACCATCTAGGAGAGTCCACACGTGTGGAGGAGAGAGAGAGGGTGCAATTCCCCATAAAGATTGCTGAAGATCAACTCTGGATCTGATTTGATCACCTCCTTCAGTTGAGGATTTGTCAGATCCAGTCAATCTGGTTCAGATCTGACTGATTCCAATCAAATCAGTTGATAATCCACTGATCTATGATTTTGGATTTGCTCCATTATTCATCAATTTATTAATTAAAATAATCAATAAATGATTTTTTGGGGCTTTCTGATCTGAGTGATGGAAAATCACTCAAAACTAGGAAATAGTGGGTCCGTCGGTTTACATGGTTCTCTTAGCTTGAAAATGAGCACCGATATGACTGAAACTGATTATTTGGCCCACTTTTATTACAAAATCAATTTTTCCAATTAAATTATTAAAAAATAGCCTAAGTTTTGGAAAAATTAAACTTTAATAAAAAACACTGAAAAAACTAAAAAAATTGAAAAATTGAAAAAAATACCTAGGGGGACTTACACATGTTCATATGACTTGACCATGATGTCTAGCATGTTTATACATTGACACATAGACTCTAACAACCTCAATAGGCCTAAATTCCAAGCCAACCACCCCAACTTTGGAGGTATGGAGTGAAAAACTCATAAATTATCAGTTGTTTATTCAACAACCAATAATAACCAAGGGAAAAAACACCCTAGGCTGATTGGATTGACAAATAAAGTCTACGAGACTGAGTCTTTTACAGACACTATCATGCTAGAACATTTATTACAATTCCCCCATGGGGTATGAACATGTGATATAGTACAACAAGCACTTCCCAGAAGTACTTCCAAAGGTCTTCTGAAGTCCGAACAAGTTATCCTTGTCTGGTTCACCAGGATCACTTGATAAAAAATCACTAAGTACAACTTAGGTGGTAACAACAGCTTTTTCTATGCTTCCATATTAGATTATTTAATAGCTTCTGATTCAGTCCTAAATAATCATTAGTATAGAAGCTAATGTGTATTTTCTTTGGACAGCTTATGTTTTACTTCAGTGATTGTCTTCTAGATTCTTTATACATGGCTTCATTTTCATTTCCTAATAATATATACATGTTCATATTTCCATGTGAAACTAGAACATAGGAGGTGATGTTGAGACTTCCCTTGCCAGTGGAGTTGCTGGAAGATCAGTTGTATTGCTAGCTAGTGCATCTTGGTATGAAATCTGTTTCTTGTCATGGAATATTTATTTAGTTTTCCAGCACCCCCTGGATTGGTGTAGAGTAACATTACACATTAAGTTTAGTGAACATGAGCTTCCATATGATTTAGGAGTTTGTGGTGGAATATTACATATCTTATTGAATATTGAGACATTAATGGTTGTTGCAGGGGCTCCCATGCTGCACAGGAAAAATCATTTAGTATGAGGATCCTAGTTGTTCAGGGCTCCTCTTATCCTAAAACAAGTTCATCTCATTCACTTTCAGTGTCTCCAACATTAAATCTCCCTTCCTTGGTGGTGGTAGCTGCGGCATCAGGGTTGAGTTCTGATCATGGCAAGTTGTTGGTCAATAAGGGTGGGCAGTGATCAACATTTATATCTAAAAAACATATTGATGCCAAACCTAATGTAATAAGTGGAACAGATATAAAATTAAATTCACGTGTAAATACAGTTGGGGAAGCTTTCCATGGAAAGAATGCCAGTTTAGTTGATCCTACTATGAAATTTAGGAGTCATGAAGGTTTTAAAATTCTATTGAAGAATTCATCCTTTGACACACACAAGGGTTCATCTGAGCTGCGTAGTGGGCACATTGAAACAGCAAGAAGTGAAAGAACAGATGCAGCTTCAGTGTCATCTGGTATTGTCTGTGTTGGACTTTCTAAAGATAGCTTTCCAATCTCTATCCCTCAAATCAAATCTATTGTTCAAAGCAACAACGAAGTGCATGTTGTTTCTATAAATAAAAGTAGTAGAATGCTTTCAAGAAACCATGTTGAGAATTTTCTACAAAGGTCTCCATTTGATGATAGGTATCAAAACAATTATGAAGAACACTTTGTGGAACCATATGGTGAAGGTTGCTCTAAGGCTATTTCTTTAGAAGCAGAGGTGCCTCCCTTTATTGAAAAATTCCAATTTTCAGTGGATGATTATAGTTCTAAAGATTGTTCTCTTCATCAAAAGTATGTAAATACTTGCACCCTTAATGGTGACAGTGACATCTTTGGAGTTATTGATCATAAAGCAGAGGAAAGATTAGTTTCAACTGCTGAAAAGACTAATGTAGGTTCTATCCAAAATTGTGAAAATGAGCCTATGTTAGAGGAAAGATCAGTTTCAGAAGCTGGAAATACTAGTACAAGCTCTATCCAAAATTTTGAAAATGAGTCTATGTTAGATGCAACCGATAGAAGTACAAGTACTGGTTTTCAAATTCCCGAGAAAGTAGAAATTACTAGAGATTCTAATGCCAGTTCTGACAAGCTAGAATGCTTGGAGAATCTGGTGTGTAATATCCTTCTAGAAGTTTATATGAATGGCTCAGATGTTGGAGAAAACAGTATAATTTTAAACATATTGTCTTTAAATTTTGATTCAGATGATAGTGTATTAAATAGTCCTCACAATTTAGCAAATTTGCTCCTTGTTGAGACTGATAAATGCAATGGGCTGTCAACGGAAATATCAAGTTCATGGAAGTATCATAATAGAAAGTAGTCAATATTTTTGTTTGCAAGGTCAAAAGGTACTATAGAAAGATCAAGCCATTATTCCACTCCCAATTTGGCATCATCTAGGCAATTGCAGAGGGAGTGGGAAAATGGACAAAATGTTTTGGAAAGCACAAATAGACATGAACTATTGAATATTAATGGACTATCTGATAATGCTTCTGGCTCAAAGGTGCAAGGATTTCAGAGTACTTCAGAGGGAAGCAGATTTTTGGTTCCTTCAGAGGCCAAGGGTGAGTTTTGTCTTCTTTTGTTGTTGGATATTAGTAATTTTCTTTTAATAATTGTGTTTTACCTCTTGCTAATATGGCATTTACAGCTTTTGTTTCCTTTTATCTAGCCATTTTAAGCCTTTGTATTTTTCCAAGTTTGTTATCTATGGATATAAACTTATTTTTATGGATCTAAATACAAGAGATAACCATTTTCAGATGAGCCTATCCTTTAAGATCTAACACTACACAAGGGATGTCCCTAAGTTGCACCGGGACATTATCAATGTCATGTAGGATTGTTAGATATCCCTTGGCCATCTTGGGGACTTCTTAGCATCACTTTCCGAAATCGGTTCCTAAGAGAAAAGAAAAATAAGGCCTTAGCGCTACACTCACTCACCAACATATTACCCCTTACTAAGAGACTATTCAATCTCTAATTCAGCCAATATTTAGATTTTTTTTCTTTAAATTAGCTAGGTCAGATCCTCTCTTACTCTTACCATCTGCTCTGCCATGCCTCTATCCTCCGGCAGAAACATACCCTATGTTATAATGCTGTACTAATGGTAGGTTTTGAAGAATTCTTCATGAACCTTGAACTTTGTACTTGTAAATATAACTCCACACCAAAATACGAGACCTAGGTCTTAGTGAGGCTCTTATATTCCATTGAAGAAGCAACGCATCCCAGGTGGGGAGTCAGAGTGGAAGGAGTAAGCATGCCATAGGGCCTGAAGGGAATTGGAACTTAAAAATAATTCACAATCAAATAATTAGGGAAAGGAACTTTTACATTCCACTCAATCAGGATGGAGACATGCTTTATTACCCTTACGAAGAAATAGTTTCTTATAGGTAGTTCAAATGGGGAACATGAACCTCATCATGATGTTCTCTATCCTTTGCTTTATCATAAATGTGCATTTCATGGTAAAGTAAATTCCTTCATTTTGAAAGTCATAAATCTTGATAAGAATATTCCTTTATGCAACAATGCATTATAAGAACACTGTAGAATACCCGTCTTTCCAACCTTTTTGATAGGTTTATTCAATCTCAAAAGCTTACGAGAATCTAAATTTTAGTGTAGTCTTATTTTAGGTGACCATACATTCTAAGGAAATTTCAGTTCTTATCAATGGTTATTTCTCTCTGTGAACTGTTGTCCAATCATCATGGAAGTTGTTTCAGATACTGTACATCTCAACACAGAGCTGATATATATTTTGTTATACCTAATAGTTTGCAATTTTTTCAAGTTTAATTCATGCTTAACCAGTTGTCCTACCTTTCAAATAACTGGTATCATCACCTAGAAGCCAAATATACAAACCTTTAAACGTTTCTCTAAAGACCCAATGTTGTAGGAGCAAGGATTTCTCTTTATATTTGCAACATGACTCTTTAATTATTGAATCCACTATTAGGTGCCCTTATAGCCAAGGAATAATGATTCACAAAGCATAAATCCTCCATACAAAATGGTACCTTTGAAATAGTAAATGATTCAATGCTAAATAATTGCAATACTTGCAATTCCCCAAGTCAAAATACTTGCAATTCTTTGAATTCTAGGTCTAAAGATCATTTTTGCAAGACATTACGATGTGTAGGGAGTCGAGTCTCTAATTGTGCAAATGATAATCATTGAGTCTCCATTAGCAATAAGTTTATGAATCTGCCTGGCTCTTAGAATGTTTATCAATGGATTTAAAGCTAAAATAGGCTTCACAATAAGAGAAGAAACCTTTTGCAGTTTGATCACAACCATAGACCTGCTTATTATGGAACCTTCTCAAAGAAAAGGTGAATATACTTTGCATAATTTTAAGTTTATTAATTATCAAAGCAACAGTTTGTGTTTTAATTTTGATAGCCCATGATGAGGAACATCTGAAACACCTTGAAGCTCATGGATTCTTAATATTGCAGTAGACAAGAGGGAAAGTTTTGTTTCTGACTCTTTGTTTTTGATGCAGTGATGGCATTGGGCTTCGAAATCCTTTCAGGAAGGACTCTTCTTTGGACTATGAGAATGATAGTGATGAATAATGGGAAGAGGTACTCATCACTAAATCTCTTTGGTAAGAGTATTTGTAGTATTTTTATTAGCTTTAGTTACAAGGAAAATTGTACATAGCTCTTAGGAATTAGTTTATCATAAATGCTAGTTACTGGTAAGTTGTAATAGTAATAATTATGT
This sequence comes from Pseudotsuga menziesii, assembly GCA_001517045.1. Taxonomy (NCBI): domain Eukaryota; kingdom Viridiplantae; phylum Streptophyta; class Pinopsida; order Pinales; family Pinaceae; genus Pseudotsuga; species Pseudotsuga menziesii. The sequence continues at coordinate 105,484 of LPNX010378672.1, read as the reverse complement.
AGTTTGTAGATTGATATCTATCATAAATTTGTTTGAATATCATTATTTTCAAGCAATAACAACTTCTTAAAGGGTGCTAGCTCAATGGTAGAGCGCCTGCCTAATTATAGGTAGGAGGTTGGTGGTTTGATTCCTCCGTGCCCTATCATAAATTTGTGACTACAAAAACAACTAAATTTGAGGAGATAATTTCCCGTATCTTAGTCGTATTTAGCTTAGTCATTAATATGTTAACATCTAGTAGTTTATTTATTCGTATATTTAGTCATTAATGGTTGCAATCAGTGACTAAATCAGCGACTAAGTCAATGACTAACTCAGTGACTAAATCAATGACTAAATCCATGACTAAATCATTAACTATCAATGACTAAAAAAATGACTAAAGCATTGTCTATCAATGACTAAATCATTGTCTATCAATCACTAAATCAATGACTACTAAGTCAAGCTATTAATGACTGGTGAAATACGACTAACTATAAGATCATGGAAATTTGCTACTATTAGTCACTGACTCAAAAATAGTTGTTTATAGCCTGATTTTAGTCATTTTTTTAGTCATTAATTTGTCATTTTCTACTAGTGTAGTTAAAGTGAAAGTGAAATTAGGGTTTTTGATTTACCTAAAGTTATAAAAGATAGATCAATTGGTGGAGAGAACACACACTCGTATTTGGACAGAGACAAGATACAGATAGGGAGAGAAAGTCAGACAGAGGATTTAGCTCAGAAGACGGAGGAGTGAGCAGTAGGATCATCAAGGTTCGTACAGCTGGACCATACACTCACATAGGAGGGTGTTGAGGTTTAGTTGGGATTTTCCTAGTGATTCTATCGGGTACTGCATTTTCTAGGTTTGGTCGAGTTTGCAGTGATTGTAAAAGTTCCATATTTTCTCATAATAAAATCTATATCTGACTGCTGCACCAGTTTTCCCATCTTGGGTTTTTTCGGGGGTTTCCATACCCAAAATAATAGTGTCAATATCATGATGTGATGTTGTGATTTATTTCTAAGTTTTATATTTCTCTACATACTATAAAAGATATTCATGTTCGGTTATCAATTGATATTTTGCATGCACTATTTATCCCTAGTTGAATATTAAAGGAAACTTTACATGGTATTAGAGCTCTAGTGAGATAAAGTTGAGAGATTTGCAGTAGCAATGATAGATCAGGGGCAGATTTATAGGAAGACATAGACCTATACTTCCAAATCCAAGGTTTGACAAGTACACTTTACTATGGCCATGCAGTTGAGAGTTGAGGATAGACTCCAGGGTGCTCAAAAATTTCCTACATGGAAAGGAAGGATCCCAAGGATCCTGGACATCAGTGATGTTGAGGAACACATTGACTCCACAAAGGTTGCACCCATATATCTGACAGATCTAGTAGCTTGGAGGAAGATTGATTCCAAAGCCATGTTGATTATCATGGATGGAGTGAAGGACGATATAGTCCCTCACCTTTCTGGAAAGAATACTGCAGTAGAAATTTGGAAGGATTTGGAGAGTCTGTACCAGATCAAGAATAAGAACCAGAGGATGGTGTTTCAAGAGAGGATGCGCAACACTAATATGACCAAGAGAGAAGGAGTGGTAACTTATCTCATGAGGCTCACACAGATTAGGGATGAGCTTGGAGATGTTGGCTCTAAAACTAACAAAGAGGAGCTAGTTTGGATAGCCCTCAATGGCTTCTCTAAGCCATGGGACACCTTTGTCAAAGGTTTTGTGGATAGGGAGAAGCTCCCTAATTGGAAAAGACTATATGATGACTTTGTGCAGGAGGAGACCCACATGGGTCAAGGATCAGGCTCATCTAGCAGTGCCCCGCAGATTGTGGATGAGGAGGCTCTAGCCCTTATAGAGAAGAGAAAGGGGAAGAAAAAGAGGAAGAAGGATGGTAAGAAGAACCTTGATGTGTCAAAGGTCAAGTGTTTTATCTACCACAAGTAGGGACACTTTTCCTCCTAGTGCCCGGACAAGAAGAACAAGAGTAACACTCAGATGGATGGATCTGCAGAGGTGGATGAGTTCAACAAGAACTTCGATGAGGAGTTATGTTTGATAGCTTGCATGGCAAGCACCACATGGAGCAGCATATGGTACATTGATAGTGGAGCATCTAGTCACATGACTAGACATAAGAGATTCTTCAAATAATTGTAGGAGGGTGGAATAGGGATCCATGTTGATTTGGGTGATGATGGGCGGTATCAGGCATAGGGAGTTGGCACTGTTTCATTTGAGAGGGAGTCTAGAAAGCCCCTCAGTTTTGCTGATGTGTTATATGTTCTAGGACTGACCAAGAACTTTATATCAGTCTCCAATCTAGAGGAAAAGGGATATCAGGTGAAGTTTTGTGACCATAGAGTGTATATCAGGCCCAAGGGGTCAGATAGGAACTTGGATCAGGTGATTGGCAGAAGGAGCAGGAAAGTGTACAGATTACACTTTGAGCCTGCAAAGGCTCTGATCAGCAGTAGCAGCAGTATTCAGGGTGAGTTGTGGTATAGGAAGATAGACTGAAGCATTTGAGATAGGAATTTAGTGGAGTTCCTCAGGTGCAGGAGGAAAAGCATAACCACCGCAAGGGTTGTGCTTTGGGGAAGAACACCAAGAAGCCTTTCCCACAGAGTGAGCACAAGTCTAAGGAGCCCCTGGACTTGGTGCATTCATATGTATGTGGACCTATGAGTGTCCATTCATTTAGTTGTTACAGTTACTACATAACCTTCATTGATGACTATTCCAAGAAAAAATGTATCTATTTCCTAAAGGCCAAGTCAAAGATATTTGAGAGGTTTCGAGAGTTCAAGACTCTTTTGGAGAACCAAACAGGAAAGAATATTTGAGTATTGAGAATAGACAGCAGGGGTGAGTACACTTCTAATGAGTTCATGGAGCACACTGTGCCCAATACCCCACAGCAGAATGGAGTTGTAGAGTGGAAGAATAGGAATATGGTTGGAGCAGCCAAGGCCATGCTATTTTATCAGGGATTACCACTATTCCTATAGGCCGAGGCATATAGGACTGCATTATACATTCAGAATAGGTGTTCGTAGATAGCCTTGGGGAAGAAGACACCAGAGGAGGTCTTCATAGGAACTAGGCCAGATGTGAGTCACATTTTCATATTCAACAGTGTCTGCTATTGTCATGTTCATGATGACAATAGGAAGAAGTTGGACCCTTCTGGAGAGAAGGGGTTACTTGTTGGTTACAGCGAGATTTCGAAGGCATATAGAGTTTACATTCCTCCTTTTAGGAGGATCATTATGAGCAGGGATGTCCAGTTCAATAAGGATAAGGCCTTGCGAATATCTCTGGACTTACCAGCAAAGCAAAAGTCAGCACAGGAGTCAAAAGTCAAGTTGGAGGAGCCAAATGTACAGGTACAGGTATAGACACAAACTACATGTTCTAATGGTCATAGGGAGTCAGGTGGACAAGATCCTTTAGTCATTGACTTGATGGATGAACTGCAGCAGGAGACAGATATCTAGCACCCACAGTAGGTTAACACTAGGCCAAGTCCTAAGTGGTTTAGATTCATAGTACATGATTCCAGGCAGGTAGATCCTCCACATGCGTCTTTTAGATGGAGTGTACCATGAGAGAGGCTTAGTTATATGGCACTGATGACAAAGTTGATTAAATCTAAGCCTTCTAGCTTCAGGGAGGTTGCACAACATGATGTGTGGCAGGAATCTATGGTTGAGGAGTATGACTCCATTATGAAAAACCAAGTATGGGATGTTGTAATGAGGTCACAAGGGAAAAAGGTGGTGGGATACTGATGGATCTATAAGGTGAAGCATGCAGTATATGGAAGCATTAAGAAGTACAAGGAATGCGTCATGGAAAAGGGGTTTTCATAGAAGGAGGGTATTTATTATGAGGAGACCTTCGCCCCTGTTGCCAGGTATTATTCCATTTGGACCATTATCTCACTAGCAGCTGAGATAGATTTCCATGTCCATTAGATGGACATCAAGACTGCCTTCCTCAACAGATTTATAGAGGAGGAGGCATATATTGAGTATCCAGATGGGTTTTATGTGGAGAAAATGGAGATGCATGTATGCATACTGCATCGAGCTCTTTACGGGCTCAAGTAGACACCTTGAGCATGGTACTCGAGGATTGATAGCTATCTATGGGAGATGGGATTTTAGTGGAGTGAGGCTGACCACAACCTGTACTTCTTGACAGGTGAGGTGCCTCTCATATTGGCCATATATGTGGATGATCTATTTTTTACAGGAGATGACAGGATGATTGGAGACTGCAAGTCCAACCTTGCAGTAGAGTTTGAGATGAAAGACCTTGGGCTGATGCATTACTTATTGGGCTTGGAGGTTTGGCAGAGAGATGTATGCTTCTTCATCGGACAGGGGAAGTATGCGGTAGAGATCCTGAAGAGATTCAGGATGGAGGACTACAAGCCTATGGCCATACCTCTAGTTTTCAACTGGAGGAATATTGATGCATCAAGATCATACGGATTTGATCCTACCTTATATCATCATCTTATCATATCACTTATGTATTTGGTAACACTCGACCAAGCATTAGCTTTGCAGTCAACTCTTTGATTCAGTTCATGGTGTACCCTCAGAGAGTGCATTGGATGACTACGAATCACATACTTCGCTACATCATAGGTACAATGGAGTATGGATTGGTTTATGAGCGCAGGGGGAGTGTACAATTAGTAGGTTTCACAGATGCTAACTAGGAAGGATGTGTAGAGGAATGAAAGAGTACTTCAGTTTTTTGTTTCAGCATTGAATCATGGGTTTTATGTTGGTTCAATAAGAAGCGAAAGTCAGTTACATTGAACTGAGTAGAGGCTGAGTACATGGCTACTTGTGAGGGTATGTGGCTAAGGAAGTTACTTGCAAGGTTTTTCGAGTGTGAGCTAGAGTCTACAGTAATTTACTGTGAAAATCATAGTGGCATCATGCTATCTGGGAATCTAGTGTTCCATGACCAAAGCAAAAACATATACATCAGATACCACTTCTTGAGAGATTGTGTTCAGAGGGGAACCATTTGGCTGGAGTACATACAGACAGATGAGCAGGTGGATGACACTTAATGTGTAAAAGTAACTTCATTTTCCTTAATGAGTAATTTAATATTTTATTTAATCATATTATGTTGCCATTCCTTTATATGATGTTTGTTAACCTTTGGTATATAAGCATTTTCATTTCTGTATGAGCAATTTTGTTTTATGATATTTATATGCTTTAATCTTGAAAGTTCTTGTGCAGATAAGTTCTCTGTTTAGGCTTTCACCTTATTCCAAAAGTAATGAAGCACCATATTCTACTGTTAAAGTCATGATGTTCATCTGTATGATATCATTTTCGATGTATAGACCATTGGGGTCTTGTTTCTTCGATGTTTGAGGTCTTCTACAGATATTTATATTACACCTTGATTGGAAGAATGTCTGATATCCACATGTGTATTGGCCATATGGGTTTTTTTAGTACACTGTTGTGGTGTTCTTAGACACACATTCTATTGTATCGGCCATCAGAAGGTATCTAGACACTGGTGTGGATGTTATATCATATTTATTTAGATATCATGTATGGTTGTGATGATTCTTGTGGTGATTTGGGCATCTTGTGATTGGACTATGTCACATGTTCTCAGAATTTGATTATTTGGTCTTTCATCGTACAACCTAGTTCATGTGCACTTTCATGATTCAGTGAGAAGCAGTTGTTCATTGTCAAATCCCATCAGCTGAGGTGTTCTTCTTTTTCATCTTTGGTTCTTCTGAAAGTTGTCATCAAGGGGGAGCAGTAATGACTCCTTCCTTCCTTAATGTTAGTATGGGCCCTTCTCCCAGCCATTATTAAGGGGGAGTGTTGGAATATATTATATTCCTTGGAAGGTAATAATGTCTTTGTATTATGTCAGATGTTGTCTACAATCTTATGTAATATAGTAATACATTTAACCCATAGTTAAATGGTGTTGTACTTAATTGTGTAGAGTATTTGTCCATGGTATTGTATTAAGAGATGTTATTTTGGAGAATTATATTATCCCACATGCAATATGTGAGAGTAATTCCTCCTCATCTCTTAGTATATAATAGGGTCAAGTGAGTCTCTACACAATCATGTACTCTTGATGTAGTAGTGGTACTATTGTGACACTATTGTACATCATCTATATTCTTTGGGGTATTTGTGGTTTTCTCTCTTGTAATATTGGAGAAGACATTATGGAGATAATAGAATACTACCTTCCTATGGATGTAACCCATTAGGGTGAACCACATATATCGGTGTTCTCTTGTCCTTTTCTTTTCCTGTTCTTATCTTTTATGATATGTTGTTGGTTTCTTAGATAGGTTAACTACTTAGCTTGACTCTACTATTCTAACACAAATGAAACACATGTTCACAAGGTAGTCAATGTTATGTAATGCCACTATGGGAAGGAAAATATGGGAAACTTAATCTATTTATTCTCCCTCAATACGCCATGATTATTCCATTGTAGTAAATAAAACTTTCAACAAATTCATCATTTCCCAAAAGCTGAGTATAGATGATTGTTGTGAAATGCGTTCTCAAGTACCAAATGGTGTGCACCTTGAGTTGTAGCTTTGAAATGCATCTTCTTTTTCATATGACCAGTTATCGTGATATTTATATTGGATAACAATTTCTTCAATATGTTCATGGGGAAATGATTATTGCAATTGCAAACAATAGATTTATATCCCAAAGCCAACCAAAACAAAACATTAGTTATTCACCAATTTTTTCATGGATCCACAATACCTTGGAAAGGGTTTCATGCATTCTTTTTTAGCAGATTACATATATCTTGTGCATTAAACTTCTCAAATTTTCCATTGTTAAATGTAGGCATGCATCCATGTTTTCTCTATTTCATCTACAACCATTGAATATTAGTCTTTGTGGCGAGTGAAAGGAAATGGTTATGCCCAAGGATGAAACCACAATCTTGTCTGAATGTTTCCTCATTGTTGTTGAAATAAACTTCATACCATACCTTGAAATGCTCTTACAGGACTATCCACATGAATTAACTGTTGTGCATAAAAACTCTTCAAGATTTATTCAACAAAATTCACGTGCTTCTATTTGTCCACCCCGACTTCTCCCCAAACTAAATAGTAAATCAAAAATTTGGGGAAAAAAATATTTACATGGAGAAATATTTGTTATTGATAGAATTCATGAAACTTATAATATGGGAACAAGAATATTTTTCTCTAATATCAACTCCCATTCAATATAACATGTTCCAACAAAAAACACTATTGAATTGTGATGGGGAACACCAAAAAAATGCACTACTTGTCACTTGTATTCCACTTGTATTTCTTCAACAAACTCATAGAATGGGGTATGCTTCTAAGAAAGAAATTAGTTCTTGAGCGTGTTAATACTCCTTTGTGACATCAACTTATTGATAAGAGTCCAAGAATAAAATGGCCATAAAGAACAAGGGGAAACACTTGAAAACATGGAAAGAAACAAAATAACCAATTAAAGCAATGAGAAAATCATTGATGTAGATTTTTAACTGAATGAGAGTTTCCATATCTATAATTCAAAATTTATAAGAGCAACACAATTTTTTAACATTCTACGGAGGCCATGATCAACCTACAAATGACATTTTTTATACTATTGATCATCAACAACATTCAGTATCTGTTTTATAAAAATCTGTATATGTCCTTCAACACCATGTAGATGTTCTGCATAAGAAACAAAGTCTTGTTGGAGTCATTATCCAACCACACATCATTATTTGAATTATTTGGCATAATTCAACACTTATTCTAAGTTATTGACTCAAATATGTGACTGCATCATCAACTGGATCATCCTCCTTCAATCAGGGATCCTAACTGAGTCTTCTACTTCAATCGAGGAGACTAACTGAGACTCCTCCTTCAATCTAGGAGCAATCGAGGTTGATTTGCATGATGTATAAACCCCATTCAGTTAAATAAAAGTTGTTTCACCTACCTTTCAGTTAAACTAGAGATGCAAAGGCTCCTTCCTCATCAATTAGCCTATTTTGGGTTAATTTTAGTTAACTGGAGTTATTAAAGGTGCCTCCACCTACTTTTGGTGAATGAGGTTAGTGCAGTTCAATTCATCTCACCTAACTGAAGTCAGATTGGTGCCCTCACCTACTTGTTGGCATGAAATTGAGTTATATTTAGTTAGACAGTATAAAATTCCTCTGAGTCAGTTAGAGTCAATTAAGGTTGAGTTAAGTGGTCAAATGATGTGTCAAGTAGTGTTTAAATGACAAGTAAGCCACTCTCATGTAATGAATTTAAATGACCTATTTGGGATTCGAATTGCATGGCTCTTTATGCCATTGTATTGCATTATATCACTACTTTTGTTAATGATAATCAAATATACAAATGCAACTCTTTCTTGCATTGTTTCATGTAATTTCTGAGTAAAATTGATCTGTGAAATCTATTGTAAGTTTATTCCTTGTTCCTTAGATTGTCGTGACTTCAATTTTATATGGTATTAGAGCCATGGAAGGACAAGGAAATTCTTCTACATGTTTCTTGCTAGATCTATGAAGAAATTTGAGCGAAATTTCTCAAAATCATTCCAACTCTACATTAGAAGCGGAGATTTTACCACATAATTCCTAGATAAACCAGCATTTTTGATCAAGCTTGCTTGCTTGACTAAGCTAGGTGCGAAGCAAACTCCAAAAGTGTAGGTTGTTCGACCTTAATTTTTCTGTTTTGTGTGATTGCAAGTATCTCAAGCACTTTCATTGCATTCACTGTAGCTACACAATGGACTCTTCTTCAACTAATCGTTTCACCCCTTTTAACTATCATCAGTGGAAAGAAGATATTGAGATACAATCATGCTCCAAAGGACTCTACAGAATCATAGTGGACATAGAGAAATAGTCAAATGCATTAGAGGAGAAAGCAAAATATTGAAACAAACTTGATGAGAATATGGCTTTATATTCCTCTCCATCTTGAAGGATCTTCTTTTCCACCTCAATGTATTGAAGAATCCCAAGGAAATATGGGAACAACTTACTACTCTTTTTGATAAGCAAGATGATTTGAGAATCTATCCATTGGAGAATGAACTATTATATCTAAATATGGGCAATTGTGAGACCATGAATGACTTCTTTAACAAGCTTAAGCACCTTCTGCTCCAATTGAAGCAATGTGAAGTTGAGAAGGAATATGATCAGCTCATCCTTTCTATCCTTTCGAAACTTGGACCAGAGTACTTTTTTTGTGTCTACCTTCCATACCAGAAATCTTATAATTGCAAATTGGAAGATGTTGACCATGAATGCATTCATTGAGTCTCTCACCAATGAGCATGATAAGCTTGTGCAAATGGGAATATTGAGATCCTCTAAATATCAATATTTTTTTTCTAGAGGACCCAAATCTTTGAATTCAAAAGAAAAGAAACAGAAAGAGAACACAAAGTTTGACCCTCCCAAGCAGAAGGAGAAAAACCAATAGTTGGATGAGCCCTCAGGGTCAAGGAAGAACAAGAAAAAGGGAAAAGAAAATACCAAGAGCTCTTACTGTGGAAAGAGATTCATCCTGAAAGCTCTTGCATGAAGGGAAAAATTGATCGAATGGAACTTCTCCTAGAGAAAAAAAACATTACTCTTCCAAAAGGCATAAGGAAGAAAGAAGTTGGATATAGAAATAATCAACCAGAAAGAGGACATGATCTCGTGGCTAATGTTTTGAAGGCCATATATCTACTCATTGACTATGGTGCTTCAAATCATATGGATGCATGCAAGGATTATTTCACATCACTATATTCTAACATTTGCATCTCCATTCACATGGGAGATGACACTCAAATCTCATCAAAATAAAAAGGTACTGTCCAACTAGAACATGGAAGCTTCAAAAATGTTCTATATGTTCCCTCTTTAGCTTCAAACTTGTTGTATGTATATCATGACACACAATGGTTTTCTAAAAAGAGATATATTTATCCCAAATGATGTTGATATCCCAAATATAGCATCCGAAAAACTCATTGTTGTAGGGAAAGCAAATCACACTACTAATAGCTATGAGTTTTCTAACTTTGTGCCTGATTCAAAGCCATCTTCCCTTATGAATCATGGGAATGAGGTCAGCTAGAGATGGAATGAAAGGTTTGTATACCTAAACTACAAATATTTTCAACTTCTACAAAATCATTCCATGGTGGAAGTTCTTCCAGTAATCAAATCCTCAAAAGGGATCTGCAAGGGATGCATAGTCGGCAAGCATCCCGAGCATAAGTTTGATTGAGGAAAAGAAAGCAGAGCTACATGCCATTTTTGGGATGATCCATTGTGATATCAGTGGTACAATTCCTACAACCCCCATGAGTGTCTCAAGGTATGTTCTTACTTTCATATATTACCTTTCAATATTTCCATGGGTCTACTTTCTCAATAAGAAGTCGAAAGTTCTTGAAAAATTCATAGATTTCAAAGCTTCCATTTAGAATGCAACTGGGATCAAGATAAAATCTCTCAAATATGATAATGGAGGTGATTACATCAAATAATATCTGCTGCAAATTTTTTCTCAAAGTGGAATCAAGATTTAGCACATCGTTCCTTACACACCTCAGCATAATGGTGTAGTAGAAAGGAAAGACTGGGTACTGAAAGAAATGACAACATGTATGCTTGAGTCTAAGTATTGGGCTGAATCCATGAATGTTTCTTCCTACATTCATAGAAGGTTTCCACATTTATCCATGAAAGGAAAAACACATTTCTAAGCATACTTTGGTCACAAACTAGATGTGTCCAATTTCAGAGTTTTTGGGTCCACTGCTTGGGATCGAATTCCACTAGATAAGAGAAAATATTTGCAACCGCAAAGTGTTGAGTGCATATTCATTGGGTATCCTGAGGAAGAAAAGGGATACAAAATCTTGAATATCAGAAATAAAAATATACTCATAGAGAGAAGTGTCCACTTCAAAGAACCTCTCCAAGATTTGCAACTAGTAGAGGAAGAAATTGTTGAAATTCCCTCTCCTTTGGCTAAAGTTTTTGGAGAAGAAAACGAAAGTGTGAGCTCTGATATTTCAGATCTAATGTCTGATATTAGTGAGAATGAAATATCAGGTTCTGAATATGATCTGAATGAGCCCACTCATATACCAAAATGGGCCGAAAAGACTCTCTTCTGTCATGTTAAATGTTGGAAATCCTACTCATCCAAGGAGAACTCGGTCATATTTTCAAAGAGAAAGTATTTCTCTTTCTTGAAATGATTATTTTGTTTTTTGGAAGTGTTACATGATTATTGGATCTGATCCTAATTGATAATATCATGATTGGAATGATTCTCGATGGCAAGCTGCAATGGATGAAGAGTTCAACTCTCTCTGAAAAAATGCAACCTGAGAGCTAGTTTCCCTTCCACCTGGGAGGTAACTTGTTCAACGAAAATAGGCCTATCAGACAAAGGTTTCTGCATATGGATAAAAATGCAAATATAAATCATGGCTGGTAGAAAAATTCTTCTCCCAATTCCAAGGAGTGGAATACATCGACACCTTTGCACTCGTGACAAAAATGGATTCTATACAGCTAGTCTTATCCATTTCTGCATCCAAGCACTGAGAGGTGCACCATATGGATGTAAAAATTGATTTCCTTCATGGATAATTGAAAAGGATACACATCAGATCCATCATTAGTTTGTAAGCTGCATAAATCCTTGTGTGGCTTAAAACAATCCCCAAAATCTTGGTACACCAAAATGGATTCTTTTCTGCTATCACAGAAGTTTGAAAGTTGTAAGTATGATACAAATGTGTACATGCAGCAATATAAAGGTAATTTGTTGATTATATTTATGTATCTTGATGATCTATTAATCATAGGAAGCACCCTTGCTTCAATTATCTTTATAAAAATTTCTTTACATGAAGCTTTTGAGATGAGTGATCTAGGCCTGCTAAGGCAGTTTGTCGGGCTAGAAATAACTAAAGATTTTGATGAGATTATGGTGACAAAATCCAAATATGATTTAGAACTGTTAATTAAGTTTAATATGGCTGATTTTAAGGCATCACCTTTCCCATTCCTATCAGGAATCAGTATTGAAGATGGAAATACTACTCAACAGGTGGATTCTACTCTCTACCATCAATTGATCGGAAGCCTTCTCTACTTGACACATTCAAGGCCTGAAATTTGTTACACAATGAATGTTGTATCAAGGTTTATGCAGAAACCACATGAAATTAATTGGATGGAATCCAAGAGAATTCTATAGTACATGAAGGGTACTAGAACCTATGGAATTCACTATGTTGTTAATTCCGAACTAGACTTGGTAGAACTCATAGATTCTGATTGGGATGGAGATAGCATAGATTGGAAGTCTACTTCCAAATATGTTTTCATGTTTGGTGGTGGGACTATTTGATAGTCAAGAAAAAAGAAGCTTTCCATTTCCATTTCTTTAGCAAAGGCAAAGTACAGGGAGCGATCAATGCATGCATACAGATAGTTTGGCTGCAAGGTATTTTGGTTGAGTTTGACATTGGTATCACTTCATCTACTGGAATTTTTTGTGACAATTAAAGTGGTATATATATATATATATATATATATAGATTATTTTATCTCCCAAAATAATTTATTTTCGTATGAAGAATTTAATTTACGCAATGAGGGATATGAATGTCACTAACAGTTTGAAAGCCTCTGTTGTTGATAAAAATTTCACAAAGTTGTAGCTTCGGTGGCTTGGGCGAGGATCAGAACATCTCATTAGCCACTGAAAGACTTACAGACTATGGCTTCCATGATTAGATGAACATTTCAGTGATCGAAAGAACTAAAGACAACGTAGCGGTGAGGTAAAGCTGAAAGGTTCTGTAACGTCGGTGATATGAAGAACTAAATGTCATCGAAGTCAAATATCAGAAATTGGAACCACTACTTGATAAGGCATCAGAAATTGAAAGCACTAACCATCACCGAGATAGTCCACTAAGGAGCCGAAATAGTGGAAGACAAACTTACTACGGGTTCTGCGATCAGATGAACAATTCGGCGATTGGAAGAATAAGGGCTAAGTATCACCAAGATAGTCTACTAAGGAACCAAAATAGTGGAAGACAAATGGACAAGGCCTCTGATCAATCAATAATCATTCCGATAGCACGATAATAGGAAATCATCGATGATCAAGAGAACTAAGCTCCTCCGCAGTGTCGACGGCACAGATAACTAAAGCTCTGATTTCTTCATCAAACGAATTTCGACAACAATAAGATTAGTTCATTTCACCTCTGAGACAGTGGCCGCATTCCGGTCTAAGGTTCCAACAAGCTAGAAGACTGAGCTTCCAATCACCGACACTGAGAATATTAGTCGTTGGAACCTCCGACACTGCAACAACATTCTTCTTTGAGGTTCTAATGAATTAGTTGTTTTAGCTTCCGATCGCCAACAAGCTAGTGATGGAAAGCGTCGATGCATAAACAGTTGCGACGTTAATCATTTGAGGCGTCGAAATTGCGGCATCGTTCCAGTCTAAGATGTCGATGGGTAAGAGGTCAAAATTTCCGATCAGTGACCGTGGTGACAAGGTAGAAGGATCCGATGGATTAAACAAGAAAGAGCACCTGTGATCACTATCAAACACTTCAGCGAAATGCCGAAACACTGGCTGTTGGCAGAAATTTTACACTAAACCAACAGTGGTGATTATCAACAACCACTTTAGTTATTAATAGTTCCCTTAGTGAACTAGATATTCACAATAGATAGACAAATTGTTAGCAAGGGTTTGAATCCCTAATCTGAAAAAACTATAAATTCAAGTATTTTTGTGTAAACACAACGGATTTTCAGTATCTGTCATTTTTGTAGAAGGCTATAAAGCCCATGATTGATTTTATAATAAAGGTTAGACTTCGGGGATTTGTAAGAATATTCTATTGTCAAGTATCTCATCTTGTTTATTCAAATTGTAAGCTATTTTGTTATGAGTTGTTCATCCATCGTCTTTATCTTTACTGTAATTATGCCTGAATGTGCATTTAGGTGATTTTCAAGTTGATTAATAGCTAATAGTTGTCATACTATTGGTGAGTTAATGCGATTTGATTTATAAGTACCATCCTTTTTAGGATTTAGCCATTTACATGCATCTGTTTTGTATGTAATTCTTCCAGCTTGATGAGTTCTCCATCCCTGCACCTTATTTTCAAACTACTGAACAAGTCGTAACTAAAATCCTTGTGATTGAGTGAGCTTCATGCATGTCTTGAGAGTGGGAGGTTATATAGGTCACCTGACTTGATCCATATCAGAAAACCCTAAAAATATGTTAAGTTACCAGGCATCCTCGAGCTACAACCTAGAGGATTTTCCTGGAGTGATAACAGATTAGGTTCAGAGATAGAGAACCAAACACATCAGGATCCACATGCACTACATCAGAGAACTTGTGCATGACAGAATAGTTGTTCTGCAATATTGCCCCACAGATGAGCAAATTGTAGACAATTTCATCAAGAGCTCCACTGAGAAGAAGTTCACTTACATGTGTTCACTATTGGCAGTGATTTCCATGGTGAATTCATATTAATTCTTTATTTTTCATTTTCAGGGGGGTTTTTTTTCCCATCGGGTTTTTCCTCTTTTCCTCACTTGGAATTTTTTGTAAAGGGTGACCTATGGCCTTTGTTTTCAGGGACCTATAATTATTTACTCCTCCACATGATTTTAGCTTAAGGGGGTTTTTGGAGTCATTATCCAACCACACATCACTATTTGGCTTATGTAGTAGGGTTTTCAACCTTGCTACATGCAAAAGCACCTCCCTTCAGTCAATGAGATAGAAGGATAGAGTTCATGGAAAAGGAGCTACAATAAACAAAAATATTAGTAAACAAAAAATAGTAAGCAAGTGCAACTAAACTAAATAAACAAAAATTGTGACAAGTAAACCTTATCTTTTCTTGAAAATGGGCCACTGTGCCCCAACCTTGGAAATGGGCCACCTCTCCACAAGCAGGTTAGTATGAAGGATGCCTCAACATATCGATGGGAGATGGTGGGACTATGGAATGATTGGCAAAAGGAGGTGAGTACTTTGAGAATAGTGGTTTCTCACTGTACTCATGAAAATAGAATAATGTGAGAAGGAATAAGTGAATCTTGTGATGGAGAGCTCCACACTATTTTATAGTTTTTTGGCCCTTTTCTCTCTTTTAGGGTTTTGGAACCCTATTTAGGGTTTTAGGCCTTTTGTGTTTTTAGGCCCTTTTGTGTTTTTAGGCCCTTTTTGGGTTTTTTAAGCCATTTTTTGACTTTTTAGGCCCTTTTTGATGTTTTTTGAGCTTTTTGAGAGAGAATAAGGATAAACCATAGTTGTGGAGGTCAATAATAGGGGAAACATGGTAGGAGACTAATGTATTTATGTGTTTTAGGCCATGTAGAGATAGTTGAGCAATTTTTTGCGTTAACAGCTTATTTGGCCTAATTTCCCACCTATCTTAAGTTCTTGACTTGAATATGTGACTGCATCATTAGCTGGATCATCCTCCTTTAATCAGGGAGCCTAAATAAGTATTCTTCTTCAATTGGGGAGACTAAATGAGCCTCCTCCTTCAATCTAGGAGAAAATCTAGGTTGATATTCATGACATATGCACCCCATTCAATTAACTGAAGGTTGTTTCACCTACCTTTTAGTTAAAATGGAGCTGCAAAGGTGCCTTCCTCATCAATTATCCTATTTTGGGTTAATTTTGGTTAACTGGAGTGATTAAATGCACGCTCGCCTACTTTTGGTCACTCAGATCAGTGTAGTTTAGTTCATCTCACCTAACTAAATTTAGATTGGTGCCGTCACCTACTTGTTGGCATGCAGTTGAGTTCTATTCAGTTAGACTGAGTCTAACTACCTCCGATTTGGTTAGAGTCAATTAAGGTTGCATTAAGTGGTTAACTAATGTGTCGAATGGTGTTTAACTGGAACGTAATCCACTATGATGTAATGAATTTGAATGACCTCTCTAGGATTTGAATTGCATGGATCTTTATTCCATTGTATTGCATTGTATCACTACTTATGTTAATGATAAGCAAATATACAGGCATATTTAGGGTTTTGGAACCCTAAATCCTATTTTTTTCTATCCTTTTCTCTCTTTTAGGGTTTTGGAACCTTATTTAAGGTTTTAAGCCTTTTGTGTTTTTAGGCCCTTTTTGGGTTTTTAAAGCCATTTTTTGGGTTTTTAGGCCCTTTTTGATGGTTTTTGAGCTTTTTGAGAGAGAATAAGGCTAAACCATAGTTGTGGAGGGCAATAATAGGGGAAAAGTGGTAGGAGAATGATGTATTTATGTGTTTTAGGTGATGTAGATATAGTTCAGAATTTTTTTGCGTTAACAGCTTATTTGTCCTAATTTCCCACCTATCCTAAGTTCTTGACTCGAATATGTGACTACATCATCAGATGGATCATCCTCCTTCAATCAGGGAGCCTAATTGAGTCTTCTCCTTCAATAGGGGAGATTAACTGAGCCTCCTCTTTCAATCTAGGAGAAAATCTGGGTTGATATTCATGACATATACACCCCATTCAATTAACTGAAGGTTCTTTCACCTACCTTTCAGTTAAAATGGAGCTGCAAAGATGCCTTCCTCATCAATTATCCTATTTTGGGTTAATTTTTGTTAATTGGAGTGATTAAAGGTACACCCACCTACTTTTGGTGACTCAGTTCAGTGCAGTTTAGTTCATCTCACCTAACTAAATTCAGATTGGTGCCTCACCTACTTGTTAGCATGTAGTTGAGTTCTATTCAATTAGACTCAGTTTAAACTACCTCCGAGTTAGTTGGAGTCAGTTAAGGTTGAGTTAAGTGGTTAACTGATGTGTTGAATGGTGTTTAATTGAAAGGTAGTCCACTATGATGTAATGAATTTGAATGACCTCTGTGGGATTCGAATTGCATGGATCTTTATTCCATTATATTGCATTGTATCACTACTTCTATTAATGATAAGCAAATATACTTCTACAACTCCTTCTTGCACTGTTTCATGACATTTCTGAGTAAAATTGTTCGGTGAGATCTATTGTAAGTTTTTTTCTTGTTCCATAGATTGTTGTGACTCCAATTTTATAATTCCAACTACGAGATATAGAAGAATCAATAAAACTCAAATTTTATAGAGATAAATGCTCCAGTTCCTTCATTTAAATTTTCAAAACGTTATGATCAACAAATAAGCATCTCTTCCATAACCACTAAAATTTATGTTCTCTTCTGCAATCTGGTACAAATATCACAACATCCCCACATTTCCAATGGCAATCAGACATATGAAAAATCCTTACCAAACATTCTTGAAAAACACCTTTAAGAAACCATGATGATATATATGCATTAATGATTTTTTTGGAAATGTAGTGGAGCTTTGATTACTCTGTTGTATGTACTACACAGCATACCTTTAATAACCCACATATACATTAAATGATTTTCAAACTACATACCATATGTATTATGGCCTTAATAGCTCTTATATTGATTTGCAATCTTTGAATATGTGAACCAATTATGTACCCATTAATGAACCCATAACTTTGTTTTCCTCCTTGTTGTTCAGCAATGAACTTCTTATGTAGGAATGGATTTTACACTAGCTTATTCTATGGTAGCCTCTTATGGGGTAGCACATCCCTTCCTTCCAGTGATGGCCTTGGATTGTATATGAGTTGCTTCCCTTTTTCTTACTGTTGGTTCTTGTGTAACAATAGTAAGAATTATTCTTTCAATAGTTTCTTTGTCTTGTGCATCAGATGTTATTTTATTCTCATTGTTGCTTCTTATGTGTTAGGATTAATAATCCTCCCTGTTCCATATATAGTATAATTGATCATCTTTCCTAACTTAGGATTCATTTTCTAGAATTTGGTTCCACCATGATATTGCTACTGCTAGTGCCACTGGTGCCAGTGGTGCCCTTGATCCCATTGTTTCCACTGGTGCCAATCCCTACATTCTAGGAGCCACTCTGAGTGGCACCAGCATCCTCCATTAGTTCGTTGTGGTAGGTAGGAAGTTATGCTGAGTCAAACTCTAGTTACAATCAGTTAGATCAATCTCAATTAGTCTAGTTCTAGTTTTGCATGTCTGCATGGGGAGTGGCACCTTTTTCCACCTACCTCATCAGTTAACTGATTGTAGAACTAATTTAGACATCTGGAGTTGGACTAGGTAGCTCTGATAATGATTTATACACACTGATTTAGCCAGTCAGTCAGGTTTAGTTGGTATATTTGAATCTTATACACATTATTCAAATTCTTCTTATAGTAACAACAGTGTATTACTCCTGGAATAAATGAAAATTAATGTTGTGATTATCTAAACAATTCTTGTCCAATCTATATGAAATTTGTGGCATGATTTCATGTTCAGTGTACATTCTCTTTGATTATTCTACTACATAATTGTACCTCTAAATTTCTCTCATTTTCTTGTATATCAATGGTTCACAAATTTAACATTGTATTAGATCCTTGTTTAGGCAAGCAACAAGTCTTGTCTGATCTCCATTGTGCATTGGAAGCAACTAATTTTCCACATAAATCTTGCAATTTTTCCTTGCTAACTTTCGATTCATCTAGAGAATTCTCTGCAGGTGTGACAGACTCTGAGAAAGTGCACCTGTCGAGGTGGAAAGGATTTATCGACATATGATTTCGAATTGAATTGGTTTTGTAGTGTTACTTTTAGGTACCTATGTAGCTTCTTAATGAATTGAATGTTTAGCATACAGAAAGATGGATTCTTCATATCTCGTACCTCGAATCTTTACACCCTTAAACTAGGTTGATTGGAGGGAACATATGCAAGTATCCTTGCACAAGCTTGTCCTATTTTGCATGACAATTGACAAAGAAACTGAGCCCTGAAATCATGTTGAGAAGAACAAATTTTTGAATCAGCTTGATGAGGCATTCAATTTCATGTGCATTCATATCTCTTGAGATGTTTTGTTCCACCTTGAGGGACTAAGGATTATGAAGGAATCTTGGGAGAATATTGAATATTTGTTTGGAAATCAAGATGAGATTTGGGGGCACATATTGGAGAATGAGCTCATTACATTACAACTCGACAGTTTCGAATCGATTTAGCAATTCTTCACAAAATACAAGTCACTAGTATTGCAATGCAAACAATGTGGATTAGAGAGGAAACATGGGCATATTGTGTTGTTAGTACTGAGAAATTTTGGCTCATAGTACTCATTCTTTGTCTCTACATTCCATTCCATAATAGATTTCATCCATAAAGGGAAGATTCCTTCTCTAGATTCTTTTGATGAGTCCTTAATACAAGATCAAGATAAATTGGTTCAAATGAGAGTAATTCAAACCTACAAGGATCAAGCACTCTCGATGATAGAATCAAACAATGTGAAAGAAATAGGGAAGAGAAAAGGGAAGGAGACCAAAAACACTGATTCGAAGCCAAAGGAGAATTAGAGATCTTCTAATGGAGCCTTGGGTTCCAAGAAAAAGAAGAAATTCAAGAAGACTAAGTGTCCATATTGTAGGAGAGGCTTTCACCCAAAGAGTCACTGCATGAAGAATATGATCAACCAGTTGTCAACACTCCTTGAAAAGAACAATATTCCTTTTCCATAAAGAGTAAAGAAGTATTATGCTTTAAAATCAATAGAATATTATGATAGGTGCCATGAATTGAAGGTAGACCTCACTCAGTTGAAGGATTACTTAATATATTCTGGAGAATCCAACCACATTGTTTCCTCCATGGAATATTTCACCACCCTCAATCTCTCAGGAGGACCTAGCATTGTGGATGACTCTAAGATCCCAGTAGTAGGAATGGGTTCTATTAAAATCGAGCATGGAGAGTTCATAAATGTACTTTTTTCCCTCCCTTGCAGGAATTTTGTTATCTATATATTAGATGACTCACACTCACTCACCAAATAAAGTGGTATTTGGCCCTAACTAAGTAGAGATCATAGATATCTCAACTCGAAAGATTATAGCAAAAGGTGTTGCATACCATGCCTCCAAAGCATATGCATTCTCACACTTCATGCCATACTTAGATCCATTACAAACACATCTTCCATTTGAAAAAGACAGGTATTAAAACTCCTTTACTTCCATTTGCAGATACAAATTTATGCTCTAATATTTCATATTTAGACTCATATGAAGAGGAAGATCAATATGATCTTGATATTGATATTACACCTCAATAGGATCTAGATATAGTTCCAACATTTATTTCATCTCAGCAACCTAAATGGGACCATAAGCTCATTAATGTAGTTGGGGATGTTGTTGGGAATCCATATGATAGAAGAAGAACGAGTTCCAAGTATCAGAATGAGTATGTTGCACTGTCCCACATAGGTCCACTTCTCCTTGAGAGGTGCTTCATGAGGTTGGGATCAGATACTCAAACATTCAAAGAGGATTTCCATGATCCAATATGGAAAGTAGCTATGGATGAGGAATTTGATTCGCTACAAGACAACAAAACTTGGGAACTTCTCTCCTTACCTCTAGGGAGGAAACTAGTTCAGTGCAAATGGGTCTACAAGATAGCCTCTGATGGAAATACAACTAAGTGTAAGGCTCGGTTGGTGGCTAAATGATACTAAAATTTTCAAGTATTGGACTATAATGAGACATTCACTCTAGTAGCAAGAATGGACTCCATCATACTTGTCTTGGCAGTTGCAGCTTCAAAAAATTGGGAGGTACATTGCATGGATGTGAAAAGTGCCTTCCTCCATGGTGACTTGAAAGAGGAGATTTATATGAAACAAAATGAGGGGTACATTGAGGATTCTTCCTTAGTTTGGAAATTGAGGAAATTTCTCTATGGGCTCAAACAATCCCCAAGGGCATGGTATTCCAAAAAGGATTCCTTCCTCATGTCAGAGATATTCGAAAGATGCAAATCAGATTGCAATGTTTACATGCATAAGAAATAGTGATTATTTCTATTGATTGTGCTATATGTGAATGAATTTCTCATTACTATCAGCTCTGTTGCTGGATTAAGAAGCATCACGTTAGCTCTGAACAAAGCATTCACTATCTTTGTTCTGGGATAGTTAAGACAATTCATTTGTCTCGAAGCAAGTCAAAATAATTCAGGAATCATGATCTCACAGTCCAGATACTCATTAAATATTCTTAGGAAATTCCACATGAAATACTGTAAAGAATCCCTTTATCCCTTCCTATCTGGAATTAGGCTACAAGAAGGTGGTTCTCCACCATTGGTAGACAACACTCTTTTCATACAACTCATTGGGAGCCTTATATACCTCACACATTCGAGACCAGATATATCCTATGTTGTGAGTGTTGCTTCTAGATACATGCAAGAACCATGTGAGCTCCACTGTAAGGAAACAAAGTGTATCTTGCACTATGTGCAGGGTACTAAAGATGATGGGATCCATTATGCAGCTGGTGCACAACTTGATCTCATAGGATTCACAGATTCAAATTGAGCTGGAGATGGGAATGATAGAAAATCCACTTCATGATTTGTGTTTATGTTGGGATCTAGGCCAATTTCGTTGTCTAGTAAGAACTATGCAACACTTTCACTCTCTCTAGTAGAAGAAGAGTATAGGGGGGCTATAAATGTAGTTATTCATGAATTCACACTTTACCTTAAGTGGACATCTATTGTGACAACCAAAGTACCATAAATATATCCAGTGATCTAGTCAAGAAGTAGCGGACGAAGCATATTTAGGTTCACATGCATTATACTCAAGAACTAGTCCATGACAAAACTATCACATTATATTACTACCTTATAGAGGAGCAGATTGCATATATATTTACCAAGTCCTTCACAAAAGGGATATTTTCCTTTCTTGGATCTCTTCTCGGTGTAAAGGCTCGATTCATTGTTCCTGATTCACTACTTATTTTGAGGGCGGGGGGGGGGGTCACATGAGTTTTCCCCCATTTTAACGAGGGGTGTTAGGATTAATAATCCTCCCTTCCCCACATATAGTCTAATTGATCATCTTTCATAACTTAAAATTTATTTGCTACAGTTTCTTTCCACCATGATATTGGTGCTACTGGTTCCATTGCTTCCATTTGGTGCCAACGGTACCATTGGTGCCATCAGTTCCATTGGTGCCACCGGTGCCATGGGTGCCACTGATTCCAATGGTTCCATGGGTTCCATTGGTTCCACTGGTTCCAATACCTACATTTGAGGAGCCACTCTGAGTGCCACATGTTATCACTTAGAATGTACCCAAGGTTGTAAAACCAATTTAGAAAGAAACTGGTATTTTCTTCTAGAGAGGGATCTCTCAATAAAGATTTTAACAGGACCAGATATAAAACAATATTTAAATATTTGTATGTATGGCTGAAATAATCACATAACAATTGGGCATGGAGTCACACACATATAAAGATATCACAAAGACATTTACATGGGATTCATCAAAGGCAAGATAATCACAGCATCACAGTCGTTCAATTTAATCCAGGTGAAACAGAAGAGACAAGGAAACAGTCCATTAACACAGAGCATCAAACATGAATTCTATGTCAACTTTAGCATAAAATGTATAAAATATCTGAAATGATGACTAGAGCATAATCATATGAATTCCAATCACCCAACGCTGTATTTTAGATATGAAGAAGAAACAAAATGAAGTGTTACACTGGGAAAGTATGATCACATAAATAAAGAGGCACAGACTGTCATATCAATGACACAGGAATATCTAATAAACCTTCATGCATTCACTTTGTTATTCAAAAATAGATATGTTCTCCAAAAAATAATTCCACAACACGATGGGTTCCAACCCCCATCTCATAAAAAAGATGCCAATATATACAAAAAATAATAGATCTTCCAAGAAGATTTCCAACTGAATGATCGGCTTAATTTAGAGTTTTGTAACTAAATCCCTAACTTCTAGGAATAAATTACTACTCCAATCCTAATAGATCATAAAGTAAAAATCAGCTTGGTAAAACGTTTTCATCTAGTCAGCTCCATGTGGTATAACACCTGTCTTTATGCATGCACAACATACTTGGTCTTTCCAAATATCTCCACAGATTTCCACTGTTCTGCGCTTGGGGTGTCACACTCCATCATCTCTCAGATAGATACTTCAAGCTCCATGTATGCTTCATAGGATACCTTGGGCAATCTTCTTCTGATAAGTAGAAACTTTTGAAAAATCTCGAAATCTTCTGTCAATTTGTCTACAATAGCCTTCCCTGTTAAGCCCTTTTCCAAGTCATCAAACTTGGAATGGTCCATGTGGCTCTGAACTAGCAAGTTATGGTAGTTCTCTTGAGGAAACAGCCGCCCCTCTGTGTCCCAAAAGGAATGCAATCCATCTTCGAACAACTCCTTGAAATCCTGCTTGAAATTGTCAACCTGTGCAGCCATTTCATCAGCTCGGTCCTGGACTGTTTTCATTAAATTATGTTTATGGATAAATTTCTTAGCCCATAGAACTATGGATATTTTTTCTTTTATCCCCATATCATGTAGTTTCTAATATGTCAATGAGTTTAAAAAATTTACTGCATTTTGAGCTATGGAGAGAGGTCTTTTTCCCGCGTGCTCATTCACTAGCTTTAACCTTTGGTGGGCCAAATTGATCAGAATGCATTGATCATCAATAAAATTCAGATGGTTCCTGAATTTGGTAATTTATATAGATAACGTGTCCCAAATAATGTGTTTTTCTCCTTGCAGGGGACCTTTACCTATAGTTTTCTCCTTCAATTCATTTAACTTCTTTTGCAACTGGTTTCTATCTTGTAGTATTTTGTTTTTACTTTCAGTCATTTTGGCTAGTTCAGACTTAATCTTTGCATTCTCTTCCTTTAGCTCTTTGATTTCTTCATCTTTTAAACTAACTCGGGACATAGGCACCAACAGATCATCTGCAAAAAAAATCATCTAACGGCTTCTCGATATTCACAATGGACAAGTCTTCACCTGTGGGAGTCTGACTCATTAACTCCTCCATAATTTCCTTCTCATCAATTTGATATTTTTTCATCAAGGAAATTTGAGATAATAGTTCATTTATTTCGGCCTCCCACTTGTCCTTTTCTTCCTGCAACTCAACATCTCTCCCTTTATACTCCATCATCTCTTGATGGATCTTATCTTTTTCTTCTTGCAGAGCCAAGAGCTCAGAAGACTGAACATGCTCAGAACATGGGATTTTCAATTTTTTCTTCAACACTTGGAGCGCATTATCTATTCTCTTAACTGCCTGGGTGTTATCTGAATTGACAATATCTGTTTGAGGCTTCTTGATCTGGATAGTATTTGCCTTATTCTCAACTCTTTCATGTTTCAATTGGATTTCTAACTTATCTATCAGAAATTGTAACTTGTTTATTCTTATCATGGATTGTAACAGGTCTGAGTAAATGATATCACTGGTTTGTTTATGAAGTTGTATCTTATTCGGAATACTGATCTTATCCAACCAAATCTCCATTTCTGACATCTTTTTTTCATTCACTATGGCTAACTTGAATGTATTTCTTTTGGCATCTCTAGCAGAAACCAAAGAAGTTTTTGGGCTGTGTAAACTTCTCACTTGCAAGAGCAAATTTCTTGTCTCTTCTAGAGACTGTTTTCTTTTCTCCATGTAACTACTCTTGAGTTCTTCCTTTGACTTAAAGATCGGGCTTAATTCTGAACCATCCATACCCTTAAAAGAGAACTGATTTACTTGCATAGCCTTTACTGGAACTAGAGCAACCTTTTTGAGACCATCAGAAATTTCTGCATTTAAAACTTCACCACCCTACAACAACTTTGGCTTTTTATGTGATCCATCTTCGTCTATTTCCATACTTTTGATTTCAGATAGACTTCTCTTAATCACAATACTAGTACCCTCTGCTATTTGGGATGATGTGATAGGTATAGTATGTGCATCTTCATCAAACTTTGATATCTCAGTAAACTGTAACCAATTTGCTTTTTCAGCCAATCCCTCAATAGACTGGTGATCAAATGGTTTATTCTTATTGGCCTGCTTCCTCAAAGAGATTACATGGTGGGGATCGTAGTTTATCTTCGGCTGCTTTTGGAAATCCATACTCTCTAGCAATTTCTCTATGAATATTAAAGCACCTTTACTTTTGAAGATGAAAGAACCGACCTTCAGAGGGAATTTAATATTTGAAGACTTCTTGAAAGATCCAAAATTCTCTTCTTCAGACTGTAGCCTTTGTTTCATGAATTCCAAAGCAAAAATCCTTGGGGTTAAGAAGGCAGGTAACTTATAAGGATGTCCTATAAAACCATATATCCTTAACACAGTGGAATCTTTATGCAGGAACCAGTCTCCAATTCAGTCCTCAGGTGAAGACTGCATCAAACACTTCATCTCGTCCAGAAGATAGGGCAATTCCTCATCAAACAACATTTTGTACATTTTCGACATGATCGAATTAGAAAACTTGAACATGTTGATTTGCTTGGGCAAATCAGAAGAACATATAATATTCAAAAATTGGAGTTCAGTGACATTGGAGCATAATAACATGTTGAACAGGTAGGTTTGAAATCTAAAAAACCGAACCAATGGAAACTCACTCAGCTGAAGGTGGATTGCCTCAGCTAGGTATTCATCTAGACTAAACACTGAAATTGACTGAGATTCAGTGTCTAAGGAACGTATTCTCAACAAAAAACTGAGAATGACCTCATCCACATGGAAATCATCGTCCAGACCCAGTATTTGACAAACCAAAGAAATAACTAATTGGACTTCACTTTTAAAAATGTGCACAGGGTAAGGTAAGAAAAAACCATCCAAATATTGATCATCTTTAAGAACACTTGATAGGAATAGGAAACGGGTTTCAGTTTCACATTTCTTGTAAAGTTCGGCCAGGGTTGACTCATTCACTGACTCATGACTATCAGGGTAATTTTTAGGTAAACTAAGGTTCTCACGGATGATAGTAGCATTGAATTTACAAAGAATTCGGGAGGTGGACTGACTGACGATAATTCTCTGAGATGGGGAGTAGTTAATAGCACACCATTCTGCGAACTTAGGGAAATCGAGGGTTTGTTTGAGGGCGAAGTAATACAGAAAGGACTTGCATATATTCAATACATCGTTTCCCTGCAAGTGGTAATACCACAATCTTTCCTTACTAACGGACATGCTTCCAATTGACAAGAAGGGGTCGCATACACCCCTATCTCTATCGACTATATAATCTTCTTTATCATCTATAACATGAACACTCTGTAATTCCTCTCCCTTATCCATAACTTGATTGACAATAGCAATTCAGATGAACGAACTACAGGTTTCAAGCTTTACCTGTTTAACTGTAGAGGCGTGTGCTTGGTGTGCTCGAAACTGACAGTTTAAAGTTGACGAAGCCGTGAGTCCTTTTCACCAACCGGAGCCAATCAACACAATACCCACGGGACAAGTCAACCTTCCTTTTATAAGGCCCCACTCCGGGGCGTTCCATCGGTGGTTTGAATGAAACCACTTTAGCCTCCGGAGTATGCCACAATTCAACGTGTGGACAGCGGTTTATATTTCGCGACCTCTTTCTACCTTTAACTGCTGTGCACTTCCACACTCTGGACTCAGTTGTAACCATTGATCCAATTCAATTTTGATTTTTAACCATCCTATTAAGCACCATATAATTAATTCTTCCTTGGGGTCCTGGTCTTATTCATCATGCACATTTCCTTTCCGGAGCTATCTACAACCATTGATGTGATCTTCCTGTGTTTTTCCACCGTTGGATCAAAAGGCATGTACCTGATTCCGCCAAGTGCTTGGGTCTTAACTATCATGCAAGTCTTTTCTCCGGAGGCACCCTCATCCGTCGATGTGATCGACTTTATTTCTCCGTCGTCGGATCAGGTGACGCGTAATCAATTCCGCTGGGCTTTTTGAACTTATCCCTCATGCAACTTTGTGTTCCAGAATCATCTACAACCATTAATCCACCTCACCTTTAATTCTCAACCGTAAGATCAATCACCACGTAACTAATTCCGCTGAGTGCATGGGCATTATCTACCGTGCAAGTTTAGGCTCCAGAATTATCCACGATCATTGATGCGATAAGCCTTTATCTTTCCGCCATCAGATTGAGGAGCCTATACTCGATTCCGTTGAGCGCTATTATTTTAACCATCATGTGACTTCATAAGGCGGAGCAAATATAAACCGTAGATCTCTTTGAGCTGGATCAATAGTCATCGATCTGTGTATGCTATTAATCACCCAGATATAACTTATCTTCCTTGCACCTTTGGATAACGGATATAGTGTAGACTGTTGATCTTCGACTCTTCACTCCACACCATTAGATCTTTGACAAATTCATCATTTTCATTCCTCATGGTATTCTTTATACTTATACCATTTAACCAAAGTTTGACAAGTCATTATTATTTCTCCTTCATCAAGGTTTTTTCATCCCTCCGCTGAATAGATGTGTTAACAACTGGCTCCACCTGGGGATGATATCCTCCCTGTGAGGTATCAAAGAACTCGTAGACCAGGTGCCTTCTTTTGATTTTTCATAATAACTTCTAAAAAAGCCACCTTTTGCTTTTGTAAATATATCACTTTTATATATTTTTAGAAAAGGAATGGTAGGCCTCCTGAATCTTAGGGATTTCACTGCGAGCTTCAAAAACACTCGGCTTACCACTCATATTGACTTGTAAACAAAAATAAATATGTATAGTCTATGATACAAGTTTTACCTTCTCCCTCAGGATAGGTAGTGTTTCAGATACTGTCCATTTACAGGGTTTCTTTCCAAAAGAACCCCATTTGTATATTCTAGTAGAAATGCATTTTTCCCTATGTATCCAGCCATAACATAAGGTCCTACCCACATAGGATCAAATTTTCCATGCTTGTGTTCATGAGGATCATCCCACTTTAAAACTAGGTCATCAATTTGAAACTTCTCTTCCTTGATCCTTCTATCAAAGGTATTTTTCATTTTCTCTTGATGTGACTGCACTTTGTCAGAAGCCTTATTTCTTCATTCTTCTAGCTCAACAATCTAATTTATCCTTCGTTGTATGTGATTGGGTTCTTCTTACTGGTCTTGGAAAAATCTCATAACTGGTACCCCTAATGATGCTGGAAAAACCACTTCAACCCCATACACCAGTTGGAACGGAGACATGATGATCTCTCTTTTAGTGCTAATCCTGTCGGCCCATAGAGAATATTTTAGTTTGGTGTGCCAGGACTGCTTATTATCCTCCAATAGCTTCTTGATAATCCTTACTAGGCTTTTATTTGAAGATTCAGCTAACCCATTTCCTTGAGGATAATAGGCAGTTGAATGATTGAGACTTATGTGATACTTATGACAAAAATTAATCATTTTCCTGGATTTGAAAGTAGCCGTGTTATCTGTTACTATCCCTTTTGGGCATCTGAATCGAGCCAATATGTTTTCTTCAAGAAAATCCATGATCACATTTTCAGTCGCTCTCCTGGTAGGAATTGCTTCTATCCATTTAGTAAAATAGTCTGTAGTTGTCAAAATCCACTTGTGCTGTCTTAATGAATTTGGGTTTATCTCACCAATAAAATCCAAACCCCATTGCTGGAAAGGAGCCTCAACTGTTATTGGATTCAAAGGAGGAGGCAGTACCTTTCTCTTACCATCAAAAATTTGGCATTGATGACATTTACTGGTTTCTTTATACACATCTGAAAATAACGTAGGCCAATAATAACCGGCCCTTAGGATTTTGTTTGCAGTCACTTTCCAAGAATGATGTCCGCCATAGTCTCCTTGATGAAATTCTTTGGCAATCTGCTGAGCTTCATCTTCCAAAAGACAATTCAGCAACACTCCTCCAGGGGCTTTCCAATAAAGATACCGATTTATGATACAGAATTTGGCAGATTTTAACTTTACAAATATTGATCTTGATTTACTTAATCCTTCTGGTGCTTGCAAGTTACGAAGGACATATATAATATCAGAATACCATGGAGATGCCACAAAATCAGCCATGACTTCTACCTCCGTGTCCAACTGGTTAGCTTGATGAGAAAGGAAATTAATTTGCAAAGCTTCACAATTGGAATTAGCCATCATTTTAGCTAATCCTTTCCCTTTAATCAATTTGGTAGGCTTTATCTCAATATCATACTCCAACAATGTAGCAATCCATTTTGCTCTTCTGCCTTCTGGATCTGGTTGAGTCAGGATTCCTTTTACTGCTGCAGATGGAACATGGGCAATTATATGTGAATGTAAAATATATATTCTGAAATCTTTCAATGCTTTAATTAAAGCATAGGCTTGTTTCTCTATAATGTCATATTTCAATTCACCATCTCTCAACATCTTGCTGAAGAATGCTATGGGATGCTCCATATTCTCATCATTTTTCTGCAGTAAAATAGCTGCTATAGTATATTCTGATGCATATGAAAACACAGAGAAATATTTAGTGAAATCTGGACTCGCTAACACAGAAGCCTCCGAAATTGCCTTCTTGATTTCCCAAAAGGATTGTCTAGCTTCAGTATTCCATTTTATTTCATGCCCCTTTTTCAACGTATTAGTGATGTTCATTAGGATCTCAGCAAAACTGGGTACAAACCTTCTTAGAAAATTCACTTGCCCCAAGAAAGACTGTATCTCCTTTTTGCTTCTAGGCTCTCCTACCTTTATAATTGCACTTACCCTCTCAGGATCAATTTTTATGCCATCTTTTGATATTATATGGCCCAACAACTTACCTTCTTCTAGAGCAAAATTTGACTTCTTGGGGTTCAACGATATACCAAACTTCCTACATTTGATGAACACTTTCTCCACATGATGTAAATGATCCTTGTCAGACTTCGAGTAGAATGTGATATCATCCATGTAGATCACTACAAAATTTCCAATTTCCCCTGCAAAAGCGATGTCCATAGCTCGTTGGAAAGTAGCCCCTACATTCATCAAACCAAAAGGAATCTTCGCATACATGAAAGTGCCTCATGGTGTAGTAAAGGCAGTGTTCTCCTGATATTCTGGTAACACCTTGATCTGATTATACCCGAAAAAACCATCTAGCATTGAAATTCTTTCAGCTCCCACCACTTGCTGCAGTATATGGTCCATCTTGGGTAGAGGATAGTTATCCTTCATGGAAACTTTATTCAAGTTGTGGAAATCTATGCACAATCTTATCTCTCCATTCTTTTTCCTGACAGGAACCAAGTTTGCAACCCATTTTGAAAACCTCAATGTTACAATGATCTTAGCATCAAATAGCTTCTTGATTTCTTTCTCAATAATAGGCAGCAGCTTAGGATTTATTCTTTTGAGCTTCTGCTTAAAAGGCCTTTCCCCAGGATTTATAGGAATAGTATGTTGTATGATTGAAGTATCATACTCTTTGAGATCTTCATAACTTCAAGCGAAAACATCTGTATAATTCTTCATTAATTTCACATACTCTTCTTTCTCTTTTTCAGGTAATTTCTTGGACAACTTCATAATCTTAGGATTCTCTATGGTACCAATATTTTTTTCTTTGATAGCATCATCAACAGGATTTACTTTCGAATTTTTAGCCACATCATTTTGGTCAAAAAACTTTTCTAAAGGGATTAACCCTCTTGGTATGAAATTGTTTTTTAATTGGATGATATCCTTACCTCCTAAGGTCTCTTTCAATTTTTCAATGCTATTCCCTTCTTCTTCAAGGTCTTCATCTTCTTGAATGCTCTCATCATTGTCATTCTCAGTGTCAATAGGAGCATTCACAAATTCTTCTGAGAGTTCCAGGAATCTTCGTATCTGTATATCGTCTTCAAACACTTGTCAATATTTAGAGTTGTCAGGAATAGATGGTCTATTCACAATTTCCACCTGGTACTCCCTCTGACCAGCAACAGGTGTTTCAAATTTTCCAGCAGCCACAGCTAAAGAATCAGCTACCAAATTTTCATGTCTAGGAATCACCTGAATTGTATGCTCCGTAAAGAAGTTACCAAGCATATCCCACACTTCATTTCTGTAAGCCCTCATTCGAGGATGCCTGGTTTGATAGATTTCATTTATTTGGTTTATTACCAACTCAGAATCTCCTAAGATCCTTATCTTTTGAGCTCCTAAATATTTCAAAGCATGCAGTCCTAATAATAGAGCTTCATATTCTGCCACATTATTTGTACACTCAAATTTCAACTTGTATGATAATGCTTTGAAATCCCCATGAATAGGAGAGATTATGTATACACCTGCTCCAGCACCTATTTTTGCAGCAGACCCATCAAAATACATAATCCACTGGCTTTTTATTTTTTTCTTTGCTTCTAAAGCATCTTGTTCTCTCTCTTCCTTTTCTTTATTCTCCTCATACTTCTTTTGCAAAACCTCTTCTACATCATGTGGAACAACATCATTAAAGAAAATGGAGGACCCCAAATCAGTGTCAACAGCATAAATGTGATGAATCTCAGGTTTATCCTGACTGCTTACTACATATGGAGTTCTTTTTTCACTATATAATCTTATGTCCCCATCTCGAACAGGAATTGTGGCATACGACATATCCATTTGCAAACTACCTTTTAATTTGGAAGTCCAGGATCTTGACAACAGGACCCCGAATTTTGGTGGGATATCTGCCACTACCACATCCATAACTATAGTTTTAGAAGGCAATTTGTTTGGGGTTACCACCATGTCTTTAATTAATCCAAGGAATTTTACTCTTTTAGAGTCAAAAGAATACAGGTCTTTATAAGGCCTTGTTACCTCCAATCCCAAACTTTCTACCACCCCCTTAGGAATTAGATTGTGTGATGCCCCAGAATCCAACATAGCATTATGGACCACTTTGTCATGCACATTTAGGCTTAAATAGAAAGGAGGAACTTCTTCACCTTCCATATTCTCAACCTTTGGTCCAAATGAAATAGCTGGACTGTCATCATTCAGTTCTAAAATGTCAGACTGCCCTTCGCCTTGATTCCTGACCATTTTTGTGATGGTATCCCTGTATTTAGTGTTTCTCAACAATTCATTGAATGGAACAGAGATTTTTAGTTTTGAAAGCTCATTCTATAAATTAAAACCAGCACCAATCTTTTCCACATCAACTGGAGTCGCCTTCTTTATTATTTTATCCTTTTGTACATCATTTTCAACCTCTTTATTTACAAAAGGCTCTTTTTGTAGTTCTTTTCCTTTTTCTACATTCAAAGAACTAGAGGAAGGCTGATTTGGGTTTGCCTTCCCTTTATTTATGAGGACATCCCTGTTCCTCAATATGATTTTCCTCTGCACATCATCCATAGCATGTAAATATCCTCTTTGATACAGCTCATTCTCCTTTTCAATTTCTTCATTTCCACCCTCCTGTTCAAACATATTATGCTCCTCTTCAGTAAGATATATCTCTGAATCCTGTTCTCCAAACAGATGAATCTCATTTTCAGGGAAAGGTGGATGGATGGGTTGTTCTTCTTGGTTTCTTGGATTTATCTGGTCTCTCTATCTATTTTGGGGAGGAATAGGGGGATTTGGTCTTCTGAATTTTGGATTCCTGATTTGGGGATCCCCTTGTTCTCTGTTGAAAGGCCTAGTATCCATAGTTAATTTATCCATCAAATTTTCCATGGTTTTCAACATCATTTCGAATTTAACATCAGCAGAAGAGGATGAAGTAGAAGGCAAATTCTCTTCTTTTCTCCTCCTATCCAAATCTCTATGCTTCATTTTTCCACTCGCCATCATGTTAGCTTCCACTTCTAGAGCATCAGTGAACATGGCAGCCAGGGTTGCTGATTTCCTCTCCTGCAATGAGAATGAAAAATCATTATCGAAGGCCCCAACATAATGTAGTTTGGCAGCTGCAGGAGAAGGTTTTATATCTTCCGGAATAGAGTTGTAAGCCCTCATGAACCTGCTGGAGAATTCATGAACAGATTCGAAACCCCCTTTTTTGAGGTTGTTATACTGAGATAAAAGCTGCAAAGGATTCTGTTTATCATCCCACCTGTCCAGGAAAACATTTTGGAAGGCCTGAAAATTTACTATAGACCCATTTGGTAAATCTTTAAACCACTTCTTTGCTTCTCCTGACAAACTTTGGGCAAATAACCGCATTTTAACATCAGGATAATCAACTTCTTCTAGGTCAATAAAATCTTCAAACTTAGCAACATGCTGTTTTGCGATTATATCACCCTCTCCATCAAATAAAGAAATTCTCTAAGAATAATTTTGAGGGAGATCATGTAATACAGCAGGCAGGTGCAAGGGAGCAAATCTGGCGGCCATTGGTCTGGGTGGGTTCACAGGAAGTGAAGAGATTTGAGTATTCTGTGAAGTTTGAGTACTTTGAGAGGTAAATGTGTCAGCTTTGGTGGTTCATTGTAAATATTTCCAGAGGGAATCTAACAGATAAGATTCTAGCCTACGAGGATTGAACTCAGCATTTTTAAGGTCAGATTCAGAATTGGTTCTGAACAAATTCTTTCCAACATTAACTCCCCATTCTGGATTAATATGAGAATCTTGGGATGATGATGCACCAAACAAAGGAAAATCTATCTTCTCTTTATTTTTCTTCTTAAATAACTTTTCTGGGTCTTCAAAACTTTTCAAAATTTCGGTATCAGAGTTACCTCGCGTATGTCTTCTCGAAGCCAGAATGACTCCTTAGGTTTTTAACAAGCTTCACAATGGAGTCTCCAGGGCAAAATACAACCTTCTTTTCTGTTAAAAATTCCTATTTTCCCACATAAATCTTTCTTCAACTTTATCGTTCTCCCAGGGAAGATACGCTTATTCGTTCCCCGGAAATGACGCCAGTTTTTTATCACTCAAAATGTACCCAAGGTTGTAAAAGGTAAACTCCAAGGTAACAGCAAAACCACTTTAGAAAGAAACTAGTATTTTCTTCCAAAGAGGGATCTCTCAATAAAGATTTTAATAGGACCAGATATAAAACAATATTTAAATATTTGTATGTATGGCTGAAACAATCACATAACCATTGGGCATGGAGTCACACACATATAAAGATATCACAAATACATTTACATGGGATTCATCAAAGGCAAGATAATCACAGCATCACAGTCGTTCAATTTAATAGAGGTGAAACCGAAGAGACAAGGAAACAGTCCATTAACACAGAGCATCAAACATGAATTCTATGTCAACTTTAGTAGAAAATGTATAAAATATCTGAAATGATGACCAGAGCATAATCATATGAATTCCAATCACCCAACGCTGTATTTCAGATATGAAGAAGAAACAAAATGAAGTGTTACACTGGGAAAGTACGATCACATAAAGAAAGAGGCACAGACTGTAATATCAATGACACAAGAATATCTGATAAACCTTCATGCATTCACTTTGTTATTCAAAAATAGATATGTTCTCCAAAAAATAATTCCACAACACGATGGGTTCCAACCCCCATCTCATAAAAAAGATGCCAATATATACAAAAAATACTAGATCTTTTAAGAAGATTTCCAACTGAATGATTGGCTTAATTTAGAGTTTTGTAACTAAATCCCTAATTTTTAGGAATAAATTACTACTCCAATCCTAACAAATCATAAAGTAAAAATCAGCTTGGTAAAATGTTTTCATCCAGTCAGCTCCATGTCGTATAACACCTGTGTTTATGCATGCACAATATACTTGGTCTTTCCAAATCTCTCCACAGCTTTCCATTGTTCTGCGCTTGGGGTGTCACACTCCATCATCTCTCGGATAGATACTTCAAGCTCCATGTACGCTTCATAGGATACCTTGGGCAATCTTCTTCTGATAAGTAGAAAATTTTGAAAAATCTCGAAATCTTCTGTCAATTTGTCTACAATAGCCTTCCCTGTTAAGCCCTTTTCCAAGTCATCAAACTTGGAATGGTCCATGCGTCTCTAAACTAGAAAGTTATGGTAGTGCTCTTGAGGAAACAGCCACCCCTCTATGTCCCAAAAGGAAGGCAATCCGTCTTTGAACAGCTCCTTGAAATCCTACTTGAAATTGTCAACCTATGCAGCCATTTCATCAGCTCGGTCCTAGACTATTTTCATTAAATTATGTTTATGGATAAATTTCTTAGCCCACAGCACTATGTATATTCTGTCTTTTATCCCCATATCATGTAGTTTCTGATATGTCAATGAGTTTAAAAAATTCAGCGCATTTTGAGCTGTGGAGAGAGGTATTTTTCCCATGTGCTCATTCACTAGCTTTAACCTTTGGTGGGCCAAAATGATCAGAATGCATTGATCATCAATAAAATTCAGATGGTGTCTGAATTTGGTAATTTCTATAGATAACTTGTCCCAAATAATGTGTTTTGCTCCTTGCAGGGGACCTTTACCTATTTTTTTCTCCTTCAATTCATTTAACTTCTTTTGCAACTGGTTTCTATCTTGTAGTATTTTGTTTTTACTTTCAGTCATTTTGGCCAGTTCAGACTTAATCTTTGCATTCTATGCCTTTAGCTCTTTGATTTCTTCATCTTTTAAACTAACTTGGGACATAGGCACCAATAGATCATCTGCATAAAAATCATCTAACAGCTTCTCGATATTCACAATGGACAAGTCTTCACCTGTGGGACTCTGACTCACTAACTCCTCCATAATTTCCTTCTCATCAATTTGATCTTTTTTCATCAAGGAAATTTGAGATAACAGTTCATTTATTTCAGCCTCCCACTTGTCCTTTTCTTCCTGCAACTCAATAGCTCTCCCTTTATACTCCATCATCTCTTGATGGTTCTTATCTTTTTCTTCTTGCAGAGCCAAGAGCTCAGAAGACTGAACATGCTCAGAACCTGGGATTTTCAATTTTTTCTTCAGCACTTGGAGCGCATTATATTTCTCCTCTAGCATTCTCTTGACTGCTTGGGTGTTATCTGAATTGACAATATCTGTTTGAAGCTTCTTCATCTGGATAGTATTTGCCTTATTCTCAACTCTTTCATGTTTCAATTGGATTTCTAACTTATCTATCAGAATTTGTAACTTGTTTATTCTTATCATGGCTTGTAACAATTTTGAGTAAATGATATCATTGCTTTGTTTATGAAGTTGTATCTTATCCAGAATACTGATCTTATCCAACCAAATCTCCATTTCTGACATCTTTTTGTCGTTCACCATGGCTAACTTGAATGTATTTCTTTCGGCATCTCTAGCAGAAACCAGAGAAGTTTTTGGGCTGTGTAAACTTCTCACTTGCGACAGCAAATTTCTTGTCTCTTCTAGAGACTTTTTTCTTTTCTCCATGTAACTACTCTTGAGTTATTCCTTTGACTTAAAGATCGGGCTTAATTCTGAACCATCCATACCCTTAAAAGAGAACTGATTTACTTGCACAACCTTTACTGGAACTAGAGCAACCTTTTTGAGACCATCAGAAATTTCTGCATTTAAAACTTCACCACCCTGCAACAACTTTGGATTTTTATGTGATCCATCTTCGTCAATTTCCATACTTTTGATTTAAGATAGACTTCTCTTAATCACAATACTAGTACCCTCTGCTATTTGGGATGATGTGACAGGTACAGTATGTGCATCTTCATCAAACTTTGATATCTCAGTAAACTGCAACCAATTTTCTTTTTCAACCAATCCCTCAATAGACTGGTGATCAAACGGTTTATTCTTATTGGCCCGCTTCCTCAAAGAGATTACATGGTGGGGATCATAGTTTATCTTCGACTCCTTTTGGAAATCCATACTCTCTAGCAATTTCTCTATGAATATTAAAGCACCTTTACTTTTGAAGATGAAAGAACTGACCTTCAGAGGGAATTTAATATTTGAAGACTTCTTGAAAGCTCCAAAATTCTCTTCTTCAGACTGTAGCCTTTGTATCATGAATTCCAAAGCAAAAATCCTTGGGGTTAAGAAGGTAGGTAACTTATAAGGATGTCCTGTAAATCCATATATCCTTAACACAGTGGAATCTTTATGCAAGAACCAGTCTCCAATTCGGTCCTCGGGTGAAGACTGCATCAAACACTTCATCTCGTCCAGAACACGGGGAAATTTCTCATCAAACAACATTTTGTACATTTTCGACATGATCGAATTAGCAAACTAGAACATGTTGATTTGCTTGGGCAACTCAGAAGAACAGATAGTATTCAGAAACTGGATTTTAGTGACATTGGAGCATAATAACATGTTGAACAGGTAGGTCTGAAATCTAAAAAACCGAACCTTTGAAAACTCACTCAGTTGAAGGTGGATTTCCTCAGCTAGGTATTCATCTAGACTAAACACTAGAATTGACTGAGATTCAGAGTCTAAGGAACCTATTCTCAACAAAAAACCGAGAATGACCTCGTCCACGCGGCAATCATTGTCCAGACCCAGTTTTTGACAAACCAAAGAAATAACTAATTGGACTTCACTTTTAAAAATGTGCACAGGGTAAGGTAAGAAAAAACCATCCAAAGATTGACCATCTTTAAGAACACTTAACAGGAATAGGCAACGGGTTTCAGTTTCACATTTCTTGTAAAGTTCGGCTAGGGTTGACTCATTCATTGACTCACGACTATCAGGGTAATTTTTAGGTAAACTAAGGTTCTCACGGATGACAGTAGCATTGACTTTACAAAGAATTCGGGAGGTGGACTGACTGGCGATAATTCTCTGAGACGGGGAGTAGTTAATAGAACACCATTTTGTGAACTCAGGGAAATGGATGGTTTGTTCGAGGGTGAAGTAATACAGAAAGGACTTGTATACATTCAATACATCATTTCCCTGCGGGTGGTAATACCACAATCTTTCCTTACCAACGGACACGCTTCCAATTGACAGGAAGGGGTCGCATACACCCCTGTCTCTGTTGACTATATAATATTCTTTATCATCTATAACACGGCCACTCTGTAATTCCTCTCCCTTATCCATAACTTGATTGACAATAGCAATTCAGATGAACAAACTATAGGTTTCAAGCTTTACCTATTTAACTGTAGAGGCGTGTGCTTGGTGTGCTTGAAACTGACAGTTTAAAGTTGACGAATCCGTGAGTCCTTTTCACCTGCCAGAGCTAATCAACACAATACCCACGGGACAATTCAATTTTCCTTTTATAAGGCCCCACTCCGGAGCATTCCATCGGCGGTTTGAATGAAACCACTTTAGCCTTCGGAGTACGCCACAATTCGACGCGTGGACAGCGGTTTATATTCCGCGACCGCTTTCTACCTTTAACTGCTGTGCACTTCCACACTCCATACTCACTTGTAATCGTTGATCCAATTCACTTTTGATTTTTAACCATCCGATTAAGCGCCATATAATTAATTCTACCTTGAGGTCCTGGTCTTATTCATCATGCACAATTCCTTTCCGGAGCTATCTACAACCATTGATGCAATCTTCCTGTGTTTTTCCACCGTTGGATCAAAAGGCATGTACCCGATTCCGCCAAGCGCTTGGGTCTTAACTATCATTCAAGTATTTGCTCCAGAGGCACCCTCATCCGTCAATGTGATCGACTTTATTTCTCCACCGTCGGATCAGGTGACGCGTAATCAATTCCGCTAGGCTTCCCGAACTTATCCCCCGTACAAATTTGTGTTCCGAAATCATCTACGACCATTGATCCACCTCACCTTTAATTATCAACCGTAAGATCAATCACCACGTAACTAATTCCGCTGGGCGCATGGGCATTATCTACCATGCAAGTTTAGGCTCCGGAATTATCCACGATCGTTGATGCGATAAGCCTTTATCTTGCCGCCGTCAGATCGAGGAGCCTATACTCGATTCCACTAAGCACTATTATTTTAACCATCATGTGACTTCATAAGGCGGAGCAAATATAAACTGTAGATCTCTTTGATCCGGATCAACAGCCGTCGATCTGTGTATTCTATTAATCACCCAGATATAACTTATCTCCCTTGCACCTTTGGATAGCGGATATAGTGTAGACCATTGATCTTCGCCTCTTCACTCCGCACCATTAGATCTTTGACAAATTCATCATTTTCATTCCTCATGGTATTCTTTATACTTATACCATTTAACCAAAGTTTGACAAGTCATTATTATTTCTCCTTCATCAAGGTTTTTTCATCCCTCCGCTGAATAGATGTGTTAACACCACACACATCCTCCATCAATTGGTTGTGGTAGGTAGGAAATTATGCTGAGTTAGCCTCCAATTACAATCAGTTAGATCACTCTCAGTTATTCTAGCATTAGTTTCACATGCCTACATGGGGAGTGAATCCTTTTTTCCACCTACCTCATCAGTTAATTGATTGTATAACTGATTTAGACATTTGGAGTTAGACTATTGATCTCTGACAATGATTTAGACACAATGAGTTAGCCAGTTAGTCAGGTTTAGTTGGTAGATTCGAATCTTATCCACATGATTCAAAGTATTCCTATTGTAACAATGATTGTATTACTGCTAGAAGAAATGAAGATTAATGTTGTGATTATCTAAGCACTTATTGTCTGATTTATCTAAAATTTGTGGCATGAATGTCTTGTTTAGTGTACATTCTCTTTGATTATTCCACTGCATAATTATACTTCTCAATTGCTCTCATTTTCCTGTAGATCAATGATTCAAAAATTTAACATTATGTGGAAGCATCAATACTTTCTATTAATGTTTCTTTTGTGACAACAATAGGGCTTATGTAGCAACATCCTTTCATTCTTAGGTGTTAGAATATGTCACAGTGGACTTAGCTAGGGAAGTAAAGATGAGATAATGCTTAAATGGAAAGATGAAGGTTTGGGTTGAGAAAGGATGGTATGGGCTACGCAAGAATGATGATGAGTAAAGTAAGGATAATGATGGGTAATGGGGTAGTCATGGTAGATAATGGTTTTTTTCTTTCCCTAAACTAAAAGTTTTTAATTCCCTTGGAAATATAGGAGGATCTAGGGAAAAAGGCTCAACTGCATTTCCAAATACAAATCTGTAGAATTCAATGAACTTGACTAGCAATAAGGAAAAGAAGCAAACATGTACCTACTTATGAATATCATGAAATATGTAGCAAAATTTTGAGAAGCACGAGATTTGATGTGGTCCACAATGATGTAAAAAATTGAAAGAAAGAGCAGTGTGGATATCACAACATGATGAATTGCAAATTAGATATGGAGCTGGAAATGATCTTTTAATTTAGTAGAAAATCCTGAAAACTTTATTTAAAGATAATATTGGATGGAATATTTTATTTCTCACTTTATTTTCAAACCTTTTCTACCACCAAACTGGTTTTCAGACAAGATCTTCCTGGCTGCGCCCAGAGGGTTTTCACAATCATAATTTTTTTATTCTTGAGGGATGCCCGCTAGCAAGCTAGTTTTCAATCATTGCAAGGTCTAATGGCACTTGAGATAGGTTTTCAACATTTGTAAATGGGGTAGGGACATGAGGAAGATCATCATTGTAAGTGAGGCAAGATAAATTTATTGTGTGGGTTAGGGATGGATGGAGTAGAAAGTAATTGAAGTAATGGAATGGTGGAGGATGAAGTTAATTTGATTACAATGGTGACATTAATGATGTGCATGAGAAAAAATTATCAACCACATAAGGAAATGAAATTTTTATTAACTTGAAAATGCATGCATATCAAAATGGAAAGGGAGGAATACATGAGCATACCATGGAACTAGTGAATGAGCATGATGAATCTTAGGTATTCTAAAAGGATTTTGTAGAAATTAGGAATGTAGCAATGGGAATGTTGGAATGAACATGATCTATGGAACATTGGTATTCATATTCTTCATTTCAATTATTCATATGCCTATGATTCTGGATCCATCGACAACCTTTGATAAAAACAATTCTTCTTGATGTTGCATTCAAGTAAGACGTTGCTGGATTAGGATTCAAGGAACTTTAGCTTCAAGAAAAACATCTCATGATATTTCACCTTTCATTATTTGATGTTTGAAAGGAATTCCCATTTGACATGAAACTTGGTCTTCACGAATCACTCATGCATAAATTGACATTCTTGGATATTCTCGGGACCTACAAACAAATCGGTACTTACCTACAATAAAAAGTGAGCTCATGGAATAAGAGAAATGATAAATATCTATTAATCCTAAAAATATGAAATATAAATACAGCAAAATCTTATAAAACAAATCCAAGAAAGATTAAACAAACAAAATTCACTTTTTACCTGTTAGAGAGCGGCAACAAGCCTAGACTTCCCAACAGTATTTTGTTAATAACTTCTTCATTTCACGACAGATTTGAGTTATTCAAAAGATAATGAAAGTGGATTTACAAGGATACTTCTATTAGAAACAGGTTTTGAAAATGCATTAATATGGCATTCTAAATCTTCTAAATAACATCCTACAAGACAAACCGATTTGCAATTTCCATCCTAGACCAACAATCATTACTTTGAGCATAACTTTTTCACTTGATGACAATTTGAATAAATTCCAATTGTATATTAAATTGGGTTATCATATGTACCTCCAATATAAATATTTTTTAATTATAGGAAGAGTTGATGGGTCAATTATTCCAATGAACAACCTAGGAGATAGAGTTTTGGGAGTGCTGGTTTAGGATAGGAATATAGTATTTTGGGCATAATTTTCTCATATGTTATCGTAATTGAATGGCTAAAATTACATTGTAAACTAGATTAATAGGATAGTATACATTATAAACATGTTTTAAAATTTCATCCATTTAGGTACCCAAAAATTAATTGTCCCAAATTTGTTCTTTAGTTGTCTACCCTACAATCAGTCAATATTTTGACCATATATTTTTCATTTGATACCTAAATTGAAAAAACAAAATTGTCTTAGAAACTATAATCCAAGGGATACTTTCTATAGAAACAGGTTTTAAAAATGTGTCCAGATGGTCTCTCAAAACATGACTGTCTTGACTGCGTTTTCAATAAGCCCAACAAGCCAAAATGCCCCAATAGCCAATTTCTCACTAAAATGATTATCTATATGGGATTAAATATTTTGAGGGGTATAATTTTGATGTAATACATACAAATAAAAAAATCAACAATTCAAACCATGAGTTGACATACACATACGTTTTTGAAGGTTCTGCAACTGAGCTACAGATCCTCAAAAAAATTGAAAAGTTTGCAAGATATAAATAAATGATTATATTCCATCTTCAAAAAAATGTACTTCAATGATACATGATGTATTTTTATGAACGGAATAACATATTGCATACCCCTTTTGAAATTTTTGAGTCTTGTGTACTCCTTCTTCAATGGCTTCCCCTCGAATCCTCTTGAATACTTCAATAGAATCTTCATTCACTAAGCCTCATTTTTCTTTCCAAGCTTTCTAAAAAACACAAATTAGTAATATGTGTGGCACCATGCCACACAATCATCCTCTTGAATCTTTAATATTATTCATGAAAATAGAAGGCATAAACAATTCTACTACTATTGCATAAATTATTAACATTGTTCATATTTGCAGAGACTTGCGGTGGGTTATTACACTATAGAAATGCCAAAGTGAGGCCATATGTGTGTCTTACTTGTCTCTAAGCCTCTGTCCTTCAAAAAAAAACATATCCATGTATAAACAAAAAACAGATAGCTCACTACCAAAATAAAAATTAATCAAGCAAAAAGAGGAAAACTTTTTACACAAAAATAACTATGTCAACCAATTAAGGGGTTACAGTGGTCGTGGTAAGTCCCTGACAATGACACCAAAATGATGTGATTTTTAATTTTCTTCTAATTAATTAGAGAACCAACTAAGAATTTTGCATTAATTATCATCCTGGGGTTCGTTGAAAGATGCAAACCACAATCTCCTCTTACATTGGTTTATCTGATTGAATGTGTAGTTCAATAACTTTACTTACAAAGAGTGGTATGAACAATTACATAGTCTTGGAAATAAACTACCAACTAAAAAACTACAAAAACTAAGTTGCAAGGAATATAAATCATGCGACAGGAAAGTAAATTCACACCATGCTGGAAAGTAAATGCTAAGCTAAATTCACACTTACTGGAAAGTAAATTATAAACTAAATTCATACTTTGTGGGTAAAGTAAATTCTAAGACTACGTTCAAACTATGCAGGAAACTAAATTCTAAAACTAATTCACAATTTGTGGGAAAAGTAAATTCTAAAACTATTTCACTCTTGACAAAAAGTAAAATTGTATAAATGAAATCTATCCTTGCCAAATAAGAGTTATTATTTATGATCCAATGTAGTAAATAACATTATTGCATTAATCACATTCACTGTAAAAATAAACATTCAAATCATTGATCTATCCAGATTAAAATGAAATTGCAAAAATAAACTACATATGAAAAACTATCTAACTAAAACAAGGAAGCAAAGTAAAACTACATGATCATAAAATAAATAAAATCTCATTGCAAAAACAAAATGCTAAAACTAAGATCTATATTAAATCAAGATGAAAGTATAACTTTATTCCAGCATTATTTGGACTAATGCACTAAGAGTCCTCCCATAGCATGGAGAAGGAGCCCTTATTTATACATGTGTTCTCCATAACAAATAAAAAATGAGGATCCAAAATATCCTCAACAATTTCCTAAAATTTGGATCTCAAAAACTAATTCAAAACTAGTCCCAAGATCTTTGTTAACTACATGATAATTATAATACCCTTGAAGTAAAATTTGAAGTTACGGAGAGAGACTATAAGATAATATTCAAAATTCATCCCAAATGTCTCCTAACAACTTTTGACTTGTTAGGTCCATCATATATTTAATAGAGATCTTCAAATATTTGTCAATAAGCCAAATATGCACTCATATCCACCTCCATTTACTAATTTTAAGGTAACATCATGATTTGGGACATATAAGAATAATAGAAATAATGGATTTATAAAAATCCATTACTCCTAATGAATATCTTTATCCAAAGTTGGTGGTTGAAAGTAAATTTGAATTATTGACTTTTTGTAGCTCCTGTATGAGTTTTCGTAGCTTCCTTTATAGTTTCTGCAACTGTATGTAGAGTTTATGTAGTTGCTGTATAACTCCCTCAAATATCTTTTAGTTTCTTCCAACAAATGATTTAATATTCAAAGCGAATACATAGTACACTAAATTCCTCAATGTTTGTAAAAAATCAAATGAAATACTAAGGCATGTAATGGAAAACGAACTTGAGCATAAAAAAGTCGTATATGTGCATAAGAAGGGATTAGTGCATGAATATGGATAAGAAATAGGGATTATAGATAAGGTGAAATGATGATAAGAAGATGCTAAATCCAAGGCCTGTTAGTTTTCCCTTGCTTGAGAACAAGCAAGTTTTGGGAGGTGAGGATTGTCGTTTCCCCATTTTAGTGACACATGGATCATCCTATTAGCTATTTGTTTCCTGTGGTTTTAGAAGGAAAATCAATTAAGGTCTTGGGATTGATTT
This sequence comes from Pseudotsuga menziesii, assembly GCA_001517045.1. Lineage (NCBI taxonomy): Eukaryota > Viridiplantae > Streptophyta > Pinopsida > Pinales > Pinaceae > Pseudotsuga > Pseudotsuga menziesii. The sequence continues at coordinate 60,863 of LPNX010378672.1, read as the reverse complement.
AGAAATTTAAGTGTATTAATTGATTAGGAGATTTCATTTTTCTTCAATAAAGTTTAAAGAGGCATTTATTAAGAGTTAAATTCATAAATTACTATTTCATTGTGAAATAAAAAGAAAAAAAATATTCTCAAGGGTGCATTGGAGAAACGGTTTAACCAAAAGATAGCTTGCACAATAAGGAAAACCAAAAATAGTTAAAGATAAGAAAGTTAATAAAATAAGCAAGAAAACAATTAAGGCAAGAAAAATTAGGAAATCAAGGAAAGAGAAGAAATGATGGCACAAAGCAAACAAGAGAATACAACTAGAAAAGTAGAGTTAAAGCAGAAAGAAGGCTAGGGAAGTAAAGTAGAATAAAGAAGGATAAGGCAAAAAAGAAGAATAAAGCATTATAAGGAATAAAAGAATGAAAAGTCAAAGAAAAGAAAAGAAATTAAAAAAAAAAGAAGCTAAGATAGGAAAGAAAAAGTAAGATAAATCCAAAAAAGCATGAAAAACAACGAAAAGTAGAGCAAAAGCAAGAAATAAAAAAGTAAAGCATGAAAGCAAAGCAACAAAAGTTAAAGGAAGAAGGAAAAAAGTAAAGCATGAAATAAAAGGAAGCTTTATCCATCCATGAGGGAGATTTAGCCTCTCTAACTTGCTCAACAAGTCATACTCAATCTATAAAAGAAGGATTATGCACCACTAGCCTGTATTTTGACAATTTGTGAATTGATTTGAGAGCATTGTGATACTTTAGACTTAGGAGATGTGCTCGTAGTCCAAGATGGGAGATGTACCCAATAATTCTACTGAGTATGAGGACATCTAGTCTTTATCATTGATATTATTGTAGGTCCTATGATTAGACCATGGTAATTTTTAGGGGTGAAATTTCAGCAATTGGCTATTTTTTGGGTTTTTTCCAAAAAATAAATTCATTATTTGGTCATTTTTAGTTCTAATATCTCCTATATTTACATAAAATGTGTTTTTTTAATCATAATATTCACCAAAATTTACACATTTCAGTGTTAAGGTTATGTTTCATACTTAATATTCTCCTACCTATCTATAAATATGTTTTTAAATACAAAGAATTCACCTATAATACTATACTTTAAAAGTATAATATTATAATCCTTAAAAAATACCTTGGTCATTAGACCGAGTGAAGTTCGATCCAATTGCAGTGATTGAATAATCCTTCTAGTTCGAATCTGCCTATTTTCCTAATTTATTTTTCATCGGGAATTCTCTATTCTTCTCTTCTATTCTTGAGATTACTTATTGATGTAATTCAACCTCTAAATGGTGTCATTAATGTTATATAATATCTCTAATATTTATTTTCTTGCTGCAAAAATAAAAACCATGAATCAAGACTAGTTGAGTTGTCCTAGAATTATCTTAGCTAAAATCTTACACTCAAATTCTGTCAAAATTTATATAAACCTCTTATTTAGACCTATTCAAATATAAGGGATCTATTTTTCATATGTTAGGGTTCCCAGGATCCTGTAAGTATACTTCAGCCTTGTTGATGCTCAAAATCTAAATGGTCCAAGTGCTTTGTACAAAGGAAACTTGAGAATTGTGCATCTTCTGTGCTAACTATGAATGAATCATGATCCAATGTGTCTCTGATTTATGTTTGAAGAGTTTTAATTATCTTATTTATTATCCATTACCTAAGTCTCTCTGAGTTTTAAAATAGCCTAACATTGTTTCCAAGAAGTCTAGTCAATCCCAACACATTTCCAACACCTAGTCTTGAGTTTTCTAATTGATTCTTGGTATTAGAGTTAATATCTCATAAACTCCAATTTGGGGATATTACATAATCTCAATACTTTGCACATCTATGGGATGTATGGTTTAAATAATGGTTAACTAATAAAATTCAAGAAATAATAAATTCCCAATGGCCATTGTTGATATGGACCCATTTCATCCTTCACTAACTACATAAGGACAAGGAAATGGTTAATTATCACATGGAAATAATTACATTTCTAGGGAGAATTGACCTATGATAACCACCTATCATTGACATTTGGAGGAAGAGGGTAAAGAATCAAGTTCAAGATTTGCATCTATAGGAAGGAAGTAATGATGTGAGTCTTGCTCTTTAAGAATCACATTGCCATACATATTTATCTTGGTCGATTATAATTGGTTTCAACCTATTTGTCCTAGGTCTGTTGGCTATCCTCCCTAGGCCTGTTTTTTTACCCTAGAAATTTAATCCTTTGATTTATTTTCCCTTTTTCCTAAAATTTTAGACTACTTTGATTTCATTTTGAAACATTCTATGTATTTACAAATATTTTAGTTTTTAAACCTAAGCTCCTATAGATTAATTAAAGTCTTTTCATATTTGCAAAGTTACGATTTAATAATATTTTTCCTATGTTTAACACAATCTGGAAACACATTTTCATTATTCAAATGCATGCATGCTTCCAACCTATTGAAATTATGTTTTTTTCAGGGTACAATCATCAAGCGATCAGATTTTGATGTTTGTTCTTGTTTGAGAGATGACATTTGGCTCTAAATTGTACCGAGCAGAACACCTATACCATTCCACAATTTAATATCATTTTGAACCTAGTAGCCTTTAATCTATCAGCTCGAGATAATATGGTGTTTGATCTACAACAGGGGCTTTGTATGCTTTCTTCCTAAGGTTATGTCTCAAGTACTACATCTACAATCTCGATTTCAACCATGGAGTTGGACAAGAAGCCTCGTCCTAGTAATCACTTGCTTAGGATCAAACCTCAGAACGTCGAATGGATGCAGAAAATCCCACTATCTATTGAAAAAGTGAAGGAGGTTATCTAGTATGTCATGTTTGAAAGGACCGGGGAACATCACATAGGGGTTACAAGGTCTTTTGTCAAAATTTTGACGAAGTAACAGTGAATATTGGGTGTCTTGATTTTGCAGTGACAGAAGAAACTATTTCATAGGCCATTGGTGTTATTCCTGAAGGTGAAAAATGGTATAAGAGATAATCCATAAATGAATATTACAGTTAGTTTCTATTACCATAACATAAAAAAACTGGATGGGGGGAGGGTATTCAAAGGGTTTTTCTACTAGATGAATGACGTGATGTTTTATACATCATTCAAAGATACGTGACCTGCGAAGCAAGGTTTGCAACCATATATCACTACCACATGCTCTTATTGCATCATATATCAGGTACAACAAAATTAAACCTCCCTTATTAGTTATGGAAGAGTTTTGGTAAAATGGCCATGAGGGTTCATAATCATTCCAATTATTCTAGTAATAGTATCTTTCATCATGGACTAATCGAACTGTTAATTGCTCAAGAGTTAGAGAATGATGAAATATCTTGGTCCCAGTTTTTATTCTGGTCGGGTTTCAAAATTAAGTTTAAGGAAGTCAAAAGGATAAAAAGAAAACAAGACCTTTCTAAGAAAACGACCATGGAGATTCCTGTTAGTACAGATGTATAATCCTTGTCTGAAAATGAAGCAGAAGACCACCACAGGGATGAGTTTCCTAAAAAGGGAATGGTTATTCAAGCACCTACAAAAATGGAACAAAAGAAACCTGAAGAGTTTAAGAATTGCAGTTTAGTTATCAGTCTTGATGATGAAATGGAAATAGTTAATAAAGGACCAGACCTTGTTTCTTCTCTTAGTAAACCCTCGAATCCTATAGAGTGTTCATCTAAACCACTCAAAGTATATTTCAGGACAAAAAAATGACCTGTAAATAAGCTTAGGTTGAACATGAAAGAAGTATTATATCCTAAGTTTAAAAAAGATCAGTTTATAAGTGTGCAGGATTCTTCCAATGATGGTGAAGAGGGTAAAAAATCAAAGGAATTATAATTAGTATTACATCAAGTTTTAAATAATATTGATTAGAGTTTAAGAAAGGTTCTCGATCTAGTTCCTAAGAATTGTCTTTAGAATTTTAATGATTAAGATACAGAAGGAAATACAACATCATTGTTTTCTAAAGTAGAAATTGGTGAATCATCAAAAAAGCAAACAGATGTAAATGAAGAAATTGTTGCAGATTTGAATGAGGAAAAAATTGCAGATGAATATTCATAGGATGATATGAAATAATTTGAATAGGATAAACACATAAGAGAAATTGATCATTTTAGAATTCAAAATGAGCATATTAATCAGATCAATGATAGTCTAATGAAAGCAAACAGGATGTTAAATCAGAACTTACAGGAAGTAAACAAGAACTATTCAGAGTTAATACAGGTTGCAGAGGAAATAGTAAAAAGAAGAAAAGTGGTGCAGGAGCAGAATTTCCAACATGCGAAAGATAAGGAGGAGCTCAAAAAGAAGTTGAATCATGTGCAGAAGGAGTTAAATAGGTTACAAAGAAAAGCACATGTGTTGGATGGCTTATCTATCCTGATTGAGGAAGATAGAAGAATTTGATAGGATTTCTAGTTTAATGCATATTTGACACTTGCCATATTTAGTTAGACAAGATATTTTCAGCTATATACTTTTATATTTTTGGAAAACAAAACCTTAAAAGGTGGATCTACACGAACAAACTTCTAATCTTACTTTTTCCTATATATATTGTAATATTTGTAATGTAAGGGGAGACACATGAGGGTCGATATGCTTGGATTTTGTATAATTCTGCAATATTTATCTATGTAAGAACTTATTTTCTATTATGAATTACTTATTATCTATTTGTAGCTAGGTTTTAAACTTGTATTGTGTGGATATTCTTTGGTTCTGTTTGAACCCTTGTTTACATTTTGTTCATATAAATGTTTTCTATATAGATACTATGTTTGCAAGTGGATATTGATGCTTACATGATGTTTGAAATGTTATTTCAAGTACCTGTACTTTTACATATGTTGCAATAATAAATTGTTTGTTTATTCCTTATGAATATATGCTTTGAAACCTATCTCCTGAACTAAAATGTTGTATTGTCATCCATTCTAAAAAATCTTGTCTTTATACATGTATTGTATAATGTTATTCATATTATTGTATCTCTGTACTTTGTATTTACACTCTTAACTTCTATGTTGTTATCCACAAAACCACAAAAAAAAACTTTTTGATTTTTTAGGTGCCTAAACACTGCTACCCTGTAGTCTAATTAGCAGACTTTAGGATAAACATATTTTGGTGACCATACTAGGGAGGAAGCATACAAGTTATTCCTTGGTTTAATATTGATAGATATGATTTGTTGGGTTAACATTATCAATGAATGGTTATATATAATACAATTTTATTTCACGTGTTTTAATAAAGGAAAACAACTGTGGCTCCTAAAAAAATGGGACTAGGGAAAACCCTTCCTCTCCTCTACATCCAAGAGTCCTAGATCCCGAGCAGATATTGAGGGATGCTAGACAACAATTGAGTTCTACTTCATGAGGAATAATTATGTATCCTTCACCTTTAGAGATACCTGATCCATCATATTTTGTTTCTCCTTCTGCTGATCCACAAGATAAAAAGGGTAGAGAGGAACAAGACTTGTCTTTTCCTGTTACTCAAATTGATAATTTCCAGGTATTCACAAATACTTTACTGTCTAAAGATGTTAAAGTTGATTCTCTACATATGGGAGGTTTTCCTCAATTTTCACCTTACATTCCTCTTACAAGTAGGGTCCCACTTCATCAACTCAAGTTCATGAATTCTCCTCCTTCATCAAATTTGTCTAGTTCAAGCCAATCTACTCCAAGTCCATCTAGTTCAAAGATGGCTACTCAGATTCCTAACTATATGGACTGTATTGTAGCTGCTATGTATACCCCTCTGGTAATGCCTCAACCCCTTCATGCTCTACCTAGGGGAGACTATCAAAGGAGCATTGGAATGCTTTGTCCCTAGGTTCAATGGTCAATGGCCAAGGGGAAGTAACAGTAGAGAAGCATTGGAATGTTTTCTTTAGCTATGCTGATAATCATAATATTGAAGCCAAGGATGTCTGGATGAGAATGTTCGTCGAGAGATTAGATGGAGAGGTAAGGAAATTACTTCCAGTATCAATAGATGGCATAGAAGCATTAGAGGAAGTATTCATGAAACAGTGCATTGATACAAAGGAATTCCTCTATTACATCACTAAGTTTGGGGCTTTGGAAAGAAAGAAAAATGAATCAGTTGCTGAATTTTCAAAATTATTCAATAAGATGTATAGAAAAATATCAACTAAAATTAATCCTTCAAAGACCTCTACTAAAATCACATATGCAAACTCATTTGATTGTGAGTTTTCTTTACTTCTAAGAGAAAGAAGGTCAATGACCTTTCTTGATATGCAGGAAGATGCATTATAGGTTGAATCAAACATGTTGGAAACATGTAATCTTAAAGAACAATTAGAATACTTTGATCAAGATAAAAAAGGGTAAGAAATAAAAGCCATCAACTTCTACGGGTAAGTCATAAGACAAAATGGATGAAATATATAAGATAATTAAAAATTTGTCTGCAAAAGTCAATAGATTAGAAATGGAGAATAAAAAATTAAGTCGACCTTTGGAAGAAGGAAACCCTAATCAGTTCAAATGTCCTTTTGTGCCAATATTTATGGACAGAAAAAGGAGGAATAATGACATTCAAAGGGAGAGAAAATAAAATGAGGACCAAAGAGTACAACCCCCTTTCCAAAAAAATTTCTGAATGAAGAAGAGGAATTTGAGGACTTAGAATATGAATATCTAGATCAAAATATTAATCATCTTGAAGAAGAATCATATGAAATATTTCTTACTAAAGATCAGTATCAAAAATTTGAATTTTCGATTATTTTTATACTTCTGCAACTGATATTTATCAGACAAATCCAAAAAAATTCCTATAATATTAGATCTAGTGCTAGACAGGTTGCACAAATTCCTAAAAAGAAAGTAGCTTCTCCTACCAAGAAATGGCCTGGTCCATTGTTAGAAAAAAAACAAAATCACAAGCTTGATAAAGCAAAGCTCACATAGTTGGAAAAAACCAATAGGGGTAATTAGGGCTTTAATTTTGAAAATGAGTTGAGTAAGGTGAAGATTCATGTCCCTTTGACATAACTAATGAAAATACCTTCATTTAGATATCCTTCCTATAGGATACTGAAAACAAAGGCTAATGAAATTCCTTTTGATGTTATAAACTTACATGATGAGCATCCTACAATTTTTGTTGGTTCTTTCTCACCTGACAAAGTTCAAAAGAAATCAGATTTTCCTCCTCCTTTCTAAAACACCTTGATAGTTCATGAGAAACTACTACACAGTTGTTTGTTAGAATTTGGAGCTTCTAATAACCTTATGCCCAAAGTTGTCATGGAGGCCCTAGGTTTGAGCATTACTAGACCTTATCATGATTTATTTGCTTTTGACTCAAAAGAAGTTTAGCTAGGAGTGATAAAAGATCTTGTTGTCAGTCTAACTCAATTACCTATGAAACATGTTATGATGGATGTGGTTGTTGCTGGTATTGCACCACAGTTTGGCATGTTTCTCTCGTGATCCTGGGAAAAAAGAGTGGGAGGTACTTTACAGATGGATTTGTCCTATGCCACTATTCCAATATTTGGGGATGAACATAGGAGGTTATTCAGAGAAGTGTTGTTGGCTTACTTGGTAAGTGACAACAATAATCTTGCAAATTGTCCAATCTATGCTATACAAGAAGAGATGAGAAACCAAAACATGGTACATTTGATCATCTATGGCTACTACCTTTCAAAATTGTCAGAATTTTGGAAAACAATACATTTGTTCTACAGAATTTGGAAGGTGATGAATTAGCAAGCCCAGTCAATGAACAACTTTTGAAGCATTTTTATACCAAATAAGGTTTGAAGGATATTCTCCACATTGTAAATACTGGTGAGTTTTAGTTTGTTCAAATAAGAATCCATAGCACAATGGATTAGTGGTAGTTGACAGAAAATAAGGCACTTGGTCTACAATTCTTGGCAAATCATGGGGAAATGTCATCCCTCAGTTGGAACCAGTGTTTTTCCTAGGGATGTTAGCTATCCTCCCTAGGCTTGTTTTTTTACCCTAGAAATTTAATCCTTTGATTGATTTTCCCTTTTTCCTAAATGTTTAGACTGATTTTATTTCATTTTGAAACATTCTATGTATTTACAAATATTTGAGTTTTTAAACCTAAGACCCTATAGATCAATAAAGGTCTTTTCATATTTGAAAAGTTAGGATTTAATAATATTTTGTCTATGTTTAACATCAGCTTGTAGCACATTTTCATTATTCAAATGCATGCATGCTGCCAGCTTGCCAAAGTTAAGTTTTGTGCAAGGTACACTCATCAAGCGATCAGGTTTTGAAGTTTGTTCTTGTTTGAGAACCTACAATTGGATCTGAATCATACAGAGAAGAAAACCTGTACCATTCCACAATTTAACATCATTTTGAACCTACTAGCGTTTACTCTGTCATCTCAGGATAATATGGTGTTTGATCTACAAGAGGGGTTTTGTATGCTTTCTTCTCAAGGTTCTATCTCAAGTGCTTCATCTACGGTCTCAGTTTCGGCCATGGAGTTGGACAAGAAGCCTCATCCTAGTGGTCACTTGCTCAAGATAAAACCTTAGAATGTCGAATGGATGCAGAAAACCCCCCTAGCTGTTGAAAAAGTGAAGGAGGTTGGTTGGTATGCAGTGTTTGAAAGGATGGGGGAGCATCACATAGGGGTTACAAGGTCTTTTTGTCAAAATTTTGGCAGATCAATAGTGAAGATTCGAGGTCTTGAGCTTATAGTGATAAAAGAAACTATTTCACAGGCCATTGGTGTTATTCCAGAAGGTGAAACATGGTAGAAGAGACAATTCATAAATGAATATTACAGTCAGTTTCTATTACCATCACATAGAAACCATGACTGGAGCTAGGGTATTCAAATGGTTTTTCTACTAGATGAATGGTGTAATGTTTTATACATCATTTAAAGATACATGACCTACAAAGGTATATTTGCAACTATATATCACTACCACATGTGTTTCTTACAGCATATATCAGGTATAAAGAAATTAAACCTCCCTTATTACTTATGGAATATTTGGAGTAAAATGGCCATGAGGGTTTGTAATAATTCCAATTCTTCTAGTAATAGTATCTTTCATCGTGGCCTAATCAAACTATTAATTGCTCAAGAGTTAGAGAAAGATGAAATATCGCAGTCCCATTTTTTATTTTGGTCGGGTTTCAAAATTAAGTATAAGGAAGTCAAAAAGGGAAAAACAAAACAAAACCCTTCTAAGAAAAATACCATGGAGATTCTTGTTATTACAGAGGTAGAAGCCTTATCTAAAAAAGAAGTCGAAGACCACCACAAGGATGAGTTTCCTGAAAAGGGAATGAATATTCAAACACCTGCAAAAATGGAACAAAAGAAGCGTGAAGAGTTTAAGAATTGCAGTTCAGTTATGAGTCATGTTGATGAAATGGAAATAGTTAATAAAGGACCAGACCTTGTTTCTTCTCTTAGTAAACCCTCGAAGCCTACATAGTGTTCATCTAAACCACTCAAAGTATATTTCAGGCCAAATACACGACTTGTAAATAAGCTTAGGTTGAATATGAAAGAAATATTAGTTCCTAAGCTTAAAAAAGATCAAGTTATAAGTGTGTAGGATTCTTCCACTAATGATGAAGAGGGTGAAAAATAAAAGGAATTAGAATAAGTATTACATCAAGTTTTGAATGATATTGATCAATTTTAAGAAAGGTTAACAATTTAGTTCCTAAGAATTGTCTTTAGAATTTTAATGATGAAGATATGGAAGGAAATACAACATCATTGTTTTTTGAAGTAGAAATTAGTGAATCATTAAAAAACCAAACAGATGTAAATGAAGAAATTGTTACATAATTGAATGAGGAAAAATTATAGATGAAGATTGAGAGGATGATATGAAAGATTCCTAACAGGATATATATAGAAGAGAAAATGATCATTTCAGAAATCAAAATGAGCACATTAATCAGATCAATGATGATCTAATGAAATCAAACATGATGTTAAAGCAAGGCCATTAGGGAAATTTTGAGGTAAAAAATGGGCTTCATAAGGGATATATTAAAATATTATGAACTAGGCATTTTACAGGGAAGGTATACTTGACAACTCACCTTTCCACTACATTAAATGTACAATTTAGATAACCATGGTTAAGTTACATACTAGAAACAAAAATAATAAAAAATGTTATATTGAAGTGACTAAACGCTAATTTTAATTTCCAAAAAATGTGTAGAGCTTGAATGCATTCATGTCCTTGAACTTGGAGATCACTTTTAATAATAAAATATAAAGACAATGAAAAGACAATCAAATATGTTTTAATAATAAAATATAGACACAATGAAAAGACAATAAAATAATACAAGATGAAAAAACATCAAAATTTTTAAATTTTTTCTAACCACACATTGAAAATCGAAATTTAAAATAAAAAGATATATATATATATATATATTCTTAATTTTTTATTATAGCTTATGTTCTTTTGTTTCTTTATATAATTTATGTATTTTTATGATATAATTAATTTAGTGTTCAAAAATTAAAATTTAAGATAACATGTCCCCTTTTAATTTTTTATTATAACTTATCATTCTTAAGTTCTTAACAAAATTTACATATGTTAATGATATGATTAACCTATTATTCGAAAATTAAAATTTAAAATAATAAATACACTAGTACATGTGGAAATTTTTCCCATGGACTTTCTTTGCTATTGCACCACTTGTGCATTGCTATAGCGACGAAAACGACACCTTCTTTTCATGGGAAAACTTTTGTTGCTATAGCAACATTTAGTACATTTGTCGCAATTATGATGAATGGTACGTGTCGCACTAGCAACGAAAGTATGGCTACTACTGTGATGGTGTTTCGTCGCTATTGTGACAAGAAGTTACTGATGAAGACCTGAATGGTCGTTGCTATAGTGATGAAAAGTAAGGTTTTTTTTTAAAAAAGATCAAAGTTGTTGCGATGAATAATGAGTCCCTTTAGCGACGAAATAGCATGGTTATCATGGGTTTATTGATGAACTATGCATCGCTATAGCGATGGAAGACAAAAAATTTACAAAAAATAACTTGTTGTGACGGAATTTGCGTTGCTTTAGCGACTAAATGACGTGGGTGTAGCAACGAACTGTGCATCACTACACCGACGGGTGTCAAATTTTTTACAAAACAAAAAAATTCTGCGATGGAATGTGCGTTGGTTTAGCGACAGACATCAATGAAAATGCGTGGGTATAGTGACGAACATTGCTCCACTATGGTGATGGACATCAAGTTTTTAACAAAAAAATTTAAACTTTTGGGACGACAATTTCGTTGGTTTAGTGACGAAACAAAGTGTGTGTAGTGACGAGGTGTGCATCGCTATAGCGACAAGAGGAATTTTTTTTTAAAATAAGTGTTTGCGACAAATTTTTCGTTTAATAAACAATGAAGATGTTGTCACTATAGCGACGGATGACAATATAAAAATTTTTTTTAAGGAAATCGCTATACTAGCGATGAAAATGTCCATTTCTAGTATAGCAAGTTCGTTGACACTGTTCGACGCTTTTTCCTCATTGCTAAGTGCTATTACTCCAAAGCTACCAAGTCGAACCCTAATTGTGCTCAAACATTGAAGTTAAATTCTCATTGTTCTCAAACATTAAAGTTAAATTCTCATTGTGCTACCACTACCTCCATTTTCTAATTGTGCCCAAACATTGAAGTTGATAGGGCACATCAAGCACTACAAAGTAATTGTATTAATTGGTAGTGGTAGCAACCATACTTTTATTCATAGGCGAGTGGTAGAATAAACCCATTGCTATGTTCATCATATACCAAATTTACAAATTATTATAGAAAATGGAGGTATTGTGAAATGTGTAGGTTGATTAAAAGATATGAAACTCCAAATGGGTGACCATCATAAAAAAACAAACATCTTCTCTATTGAAATGGGTGGGTGTGATGTAGTTCTTTGGGGAAAAATGGATAAGGAATTTGGGATCGATCACCATCATGGATTTCAAGGAATTATCTATAATATTTGCTAAGGTAGGGCACATGGGATCCTTCAAGTATGAGAAGGCCTAATATAATTGATCATTAAAAATATTTATAATAGATCTTATAATAGTATTGATATCTTGAAGGGAAACCTCCTCCAATATTCCCTAATAATTTAACCAAGACATTGTATCTCTAGTCCATTGTCTTATGAGACTGAGTAATTATTACTGATAAATAGAAACATGAATACTTTGATATATATTTTCCATGAATCTATATTATATGAAAAGTTAACATTTTCATATTTTTATAAATATAGACAAAACTAAATAAAAATTTCCATAATTTTATATTATACGAAAAGTTGACATTTTCACATTTTTATAAATATAGTCAAAACTAAATAACTTCAAAAAGTAATAAAACCATCTGACTTCTAAAAATATTATAAATTTAGTTTCATGTTCAACCATTAAAAAAAAATCCACAATTTACAATTTTTTTATATTCCAAATTACAATAAAAAACAAATTGCTATATATATATATATATAGATGCATTATTTTTTTAACATTCAATGAGTTTAATAACTTTTCTTTATAAAGATGCACATTTTTCAATTTTTTATATTTTCGTAAGTATTAATAAAATTGAAAAAATGTTCGTAAAAGACCATTTACTTTTTAAAAATTGAATATATTTAGTTACAATTTTCATGGTATAAAAGTTATATTTTTCATTGATTTTATACTTTTATAACTACAAAAACAAAAACAAAAAAATAGAAATAAGAAATTTATTTATTTATTAAAAAAAATAAGTTTAATTTCAATTCATAAATTTTACTATCTTTTTATGGAGCTAATGGTTAAGAACATGTGTTTCCTCTTAAAATAAAGTCCTCGCATATTATACTTTCATAAGTACAAAAACAATATAAGAATTTTAGAAGTAATGACATCATTGTTTTTATATTAATTAGAATGATGTTTTAATTAACACGTTATCTCTAATAATCATGTTGTCCTCATAATTATTGTCAGAGATTGTAGATAAAAAAAAAGTATATTATATGTTTTGTTGATTTTAGAAAATCTTTAACTTTCTACCTAAAACAAAGCTACAAAAAGAAAAAAATAGTTATCTCTCCTAAGTTCCATAGTGGTGTGATTAGGCTCTATGAAAAGGCTATTGCTAAGATAACTTGTAATTATGAATGGGTTATGTATATCAATTGTAATATCAATGTTAATTATGGATCCACATTTCTTGTACTATTTTTGGCATCTGTATTGATAAAAGTGAAAAATGTTTAAAGAGGATTGGTGCATTCGTATTAACAAGGTAAAACTTGTTGCCGTCTTCCAGTTTTACATTTTTGCCAAAATATGTAAATGCTAAAAGGCTCCTAAATGGATTCCCAAACCATGAATTTTACAGAGATCTTGGTTTGTTTACCATGGCAGTTAGCAAAATTTGTATAGTTACCAGATAAGAAACTATCCTTCATGTATGAAAGAAGCCCAAAGGAAGTCTCATGTTACAACTTATCAGCAAATGTTGCAAGAGAAGACAATGCACTATGAAGCTATCCAAAAAGTAGTCATTTGCAAACTAAAAGGCTCTATAGGTAATGCATACATAATGATGACAAGAAGGAAGCCATCTCTGTGGGTTGAGGTTGGACAGGTATATACTTTTCACTATAATGCTAAAACATACAACTGAAGGAAACCCCTTACCTATTAGTTATAATTTATAACCAAAATTTTCAAAAGGTAAAATGTGGCGGAGTTGTGTTTGCCAATAGGTTTCAATGCAAGTTAACATAATTGTCAAGGTTTCCTTGATGCTCATGTAGACTCTATTTGCAAGGCACTAGTTATTGCAGTTACAAATATATAAGGAATAGAGTCGGATGAATTGTTTTTCAAGTCCCCTTGGTAGCCTCTACAATGAATATGACTTTAAGATGGTAAATACGCACATAAGCTAATATGGGAAATAAAAATGGTTGTGGTGGTTTTGATTCTAATATATGTTTTTATTGTTGAACATTATCACTTGCACTACACAAGATGAAGCCATATTCTTTGTCTTTTTTGGTAGTTTCATGAATAACAACCGATAAGCTAGTAAATATGTACTTGAAGTTTGAACCTTTGTTATTAATTCACTAATTATGCATGGAAGTTGTCGGTCATTCAAAGGGTGATGTGACCTAGACAAAGGGATTCCTAAAATCTGTCATTGTGGCTCCCAAACAGTGCACCTTGCATAGATATGACACACTAATCCAGAAAAACTCACAAGGAAGAATTTTTGGACTGCCATTAGAGCCCTGTTTATATTGAGCCTGTGTTGCCACTTTGGTCATACTTTGAGAAGTTCTAGACATTTTTGGGTATCATCAATGGTTGTATTATCTCCCTGAGAATTAAAGCATATGTTATCTTAGACCTAGGACAATTCTGTGAGTCAAGCATTAATTCTGGGCAGTCTTGGGAAGAAGATCAGTGGAAAAGAGGGCTTGAAATTCAATTCTGAGTATGAACAACAACAAAGGAAGCAATATGCCAAGATCTGGGTGGATTTGAGGAATTCTGAGCACAACTCCCATCACTCAATAGTAGAAGTAATTATGGGCATTTCTCAACCCTCAAACAGCCTCAGTCTCTCGTTTGGGTGTCTTTTGGTTTCATTTTAGACCCTAGGGACTATATATGAATTTGGAGCAAGTCTGTGGTACATTTTAGGCCTCAAAAGGCAGTTTTGGGCATATATGACCCTAAAACCACCAAGAAACAGCAATCTGGATGGTTTCCAGTCAGTAAGTAGCAGGTTTGATAGTAAAAAAAGGCATGAAAATCATCCCTAAAAGAATTTCTCTACGCAGTACATTCCTATAACAGCAATGTGGTCCCTTGCAGTACCCCTAACCTTCAATTTAGGTCAAGTTTGGGTGTATCTTGGCCCTTGAAACATAAGTTTGGGGGCATAAATAGTGATCATGGAGGTCATTTATCAGGTCTGGGTAGTTTTTGGAGGTTATAACAATGTTAAAATTGTTAAAAATTAGATATGGGCACAATATAAACATCTTCCCTAAAGGGGAATCCCAAAAAAAAAATATTCTATTATTCATGGCATGTAAAAGACTAAAGTACCAAAATACTTGACAAGGGACCAGATATGGTAACGCCCTGTGCAACAATAGCTTTAGAAGAACTAAATGTCGCAATTAATGCTGGAAAGAGATTATGCTCAACCTTTAATATGGATATTTGGAGCCTTGTCTTAGTAGGGTAGAGAGGACTTTTAGGGAACTTTCAATCTACATGTAAAAATATCAGTCTTTGGCCAGAAATCGGTATCCTTATGTTCCTGAAGTATTCTATCCATGAGCTAAATCCTGAGCTATTGGTTTGTGCCAAGCATTACCCTCGTCTACTCACTACAAAATTTTTACATCAAATCATTGGCTAGTGTTCTATCTGCTAGCTTTATAGTGAGTGATCTATGTGATTTATCACACTCCTTGGAGCCCTATTCTTGAGTTTGACCCTTTGGAAAGCACTCTTGGAGCTACTATTGTATGGATTTTATGGATGTTGTCCCCATTAGTGGCTTGGTTTGGGGTCCATTGGGATCTTTCTTAGACATTTATTAATTGACTTAAGGAGATCATGAAGGCCTATTCATCTTGGAGACCCCTATTGGATGCTTGGACCACTTTGTCAGGGAACACTCTTGTTGAAGGTGGCTTGTGGTTGCATTGTGGACACATTCCCTTTGAAGAAGCCCTTGGAGCTTTGGAAGTTATCATGTGGACATTACTTGGAGGGATCTTGCCTTAAAGAAGCTATGGGGATTTCTACGTGGACATCCTTGAGTAGTGAACCCTTTTGGATGGGATTTGGAAACTTCTTGGTGGACAACTTTGGTAGGCTAAGTTTCCTTATGGACATCCGTTGGGGCTTTGTTGCCTATTGGTGGACACTGCTCATTAAAGAAGTCTCTTTTTTAAAGGGCCTTTGGAGGCCATCCTCCTACAAAGATAGGAGTTACTACCATTATCCACCTTGCAGTGTGGTGTACTTCCTTTTATTGAATTCCTCCAACATGCCTCCTATAGCTCCCTTATAATATTGTCTTACAACTAAAAGTGCTCTTCACAATAACACAAATATTAAAAATATACTACACAATGACATACATTAAAGGCTCCACCTATTATACCACACATCTTTAAAATAAACTACCCAATGACATACATTAAAGGCTCCTCCTACTTATTATCTCAGTTGTACTAACAACTAAATGACTAAGACTCTTCCTTTCCACACTATCTAAGTTACATGGTATTTGTCTATTTGACCATTTTATATTTTCTACAATTCAAATAAAATATCTCGAAAAAGATCAAAATGATTGACTACTCTAATTGTTTTTTGATCGAAAATCATCTTACCATCAACACAGATACAAGTTTGCAACTCTTTGATTCAAAGTGTCATTTAATAGTTTTCTATTTAGTTCTTTGAAATTTCCTTTTCAACAAAACTTTTAATGTAAAAAATACATGATCTTTTGGCTATATATTCTTAACTCAAGGACCCTTAAAATACTCAAGATTTCACAGAATTTGGTGTCCTACAATTATGGGAACTTCAGCACAATTCATCATGAGGCCTTCTCAAGTGACAACACTGGCTATTCAAATGCCTTGAAAAGCTAATACTTCACGAATCACAATATACCATGACAAAATTCTACTGGCACATTTATAAATTATTTTTAAACTATCCAAGTGACTTTATGAAACATAAAACTATATAACATCCAATTCGTACATATTACATCAAAAGTATTTCTGCCTATATAATTTAAAGGTTTCCAAGATTGATCTGCAAAATAATTTTAGTACAATGGTTTATCCAAATGACATTTGGTTATCTTCTATAGTTTCCCCATCTTGTAGTGATAGTTGTTTGAAATAATGACATGGGTTATTCTTACCAATGTTACAAGGCTCGCAACTTAAACCCACCATTTTCCACACTTGAAACAAATCGCCGAAAAAATGGTTTTTCCATCTTGTCCAAGACAAACTCACATGTTAATTAAGTTTGACTCAATCAATGCAAGTTTGAATTGGTCAATGGGATTTTGACTCATGATTTCAAGTATGACTCATTCAACTGAGTCCAACTCATCTCAAAGACCTACAAAAACCCTCATCCAATGATATTTTGGTCATTTTTACCCCTGCTGAGTGACTTTTTTGTGTGAAACAGACCAAAAGGAGGTTGCATTGTTGCATCTAGGGCATCCAAATAGTGGAATTATTTTGAATCCAAAAACTTCATACTAGTTATAGAGGATTGTTACAACATTGTTTGACGGTCTGAGGTTCCTCTACAATTTTTTTCCACCTTTATTTTCTGCTATTAATTTTTTAGGGTTAAATAGTCATCATTTTTATGGGTTTGTTTAAGAATTTTTGGGTAGTTAAAATGTTATTTAAAGGGGGGGGTTTCCCTTCTGTTGTTTTTTCATGTTCAACTTTCAAGGGTGTTAGCAAATTTCCCTTTTATTGAACACTTTTCTTCCCAAACAACAACAACCCCTTTTTCCAAACACCTGCAACCTTCTTAAACAGTGAAAAATCCAAGGGAGAAATATTTTTCTTCAATTTATTGTAAAACTATTCGAGGAACAGCTGATCTTAGATGCATTTTTTTCCATATTACTTGTAGACTTGTAGTGCTAGCATACATAGACTAAAATACCACCTTACCAAAATTCCCTACCATAAATTGAGATTTGCAAGGGTGTTGATAAAGATGTTGAACACCAATCCAACTTGGCAATTGAGGCCCTCAATGGGATTCAAAGAAAGAATGTGAGAATAAATGAAAAAATGGCATCCCTCACAGCTAGCCAAACTTCTCCTAATATTTCCCTATTTCCTCTTTCTGTTGATTCCACAATCTTGTGTCCAAGCTTCCAACCACTCAGGAAGTTCATTGTCAAAGCCAATGACACCCCATCCTTGCATTCGTACAAATATTAGTTGTGATGGTGGAAATATAAATACTTTTTGTTGCTCCCCACACTCAACCTAATTCCCAACTTAACTTGGATTGCAGAGATTTTACATCAAAGTAACTTTAACACCCATAAACTAATAAATGTGAGACCTTTTTCCATCTCTAAACTAATAAATGTGATGGAAAATGATAGAATTCAATTTTACAGTTATATTTAAATATGATATTCTTGTAAATAAGCAAAACATAAGTTCAAACATTCCATACATGGTTCTTGGGAAAAAGTACATTTACATTCCATAAACTAAGTAACTTACTATCCTTCAGACCATACAGTGTTGGGTTTTGATGGGTATTTTTTCTAGTAAAATAAAGTGTATACCTACTATATTTTTTTCACAATCAAACAAAACAAATAAATTATAAAAGCATTTAATTATACTGTAACTGATGGGTGTATTGTTTTCCAAATTTCTACCCTGAAACTATTGTTTGGGATGGGATCTATTTGTATTCCATCACTAAAGGAACTTAGTATTTGGAACATGGTCCATTTGCATTTCATTGTTAACTAAACATAACATATACTATACCCATTGTTAACTAAACATAGCATATTACAACTCTTTAGTGAAGACTCTCTTCCCCGAGGAGGAGATGTCTTCCCAAACTGGTTTGTGAAACATGTGAAACATAAATAACCATTCCTGGTTTCTAGAACATATACATACCAACTAATTGCCTAAATTCATCCACGGTACCACATATATCAAACTGTCGACCTTCCTGTATTGGAACCCCTTGTTTCCATTGTAAACCCATAAAAAAGCATAGTGAGGACATTGCTTTGAATTGTCAACATATTGTCTCGCTCAATCTGCAAATGCATGCTAACAAATACATATCAGACTGAATACTTTGTACGAGGAGTATCCACCAAAACATGATGATTGATGAAAACACTGCCACACCTTCAAAGTGAGTTTCCTTAATATGTACTCGAACCAGCCCCTCCATAGACGTAAATCATCTTGGTCAGAAGATAATTTTTGTAAGCCTTGAAGAAGGGGTAAGGATAAAAAAGAACACTCCAATTTTCTTTGTTCATCTCAATATCCTATACCTACCAACAACTAAATGTTAATGAAATATTATACATGATAATTGACTAACTAGATATCATCGAAAAGGGCATGACCATTTAACACCTACTTCACATATCTTGTTTCCCTGCTGAAACTGATATGTCATAAAACGAAGTGTAATTGTAGATACATTGTAACTGGAGTTCATGCCTGGATATGTGGGTGTTATGATGGGCATATGATGAGTCTAATATCGTGGGTTTTTTCAAGGAGCCCAAAAATGGAAACCCTAATTCATCTTCCTTTATTGAATGAAACATCACAAGATTTGGCCGGTGCCGCTGGGTATAAACATGGAAGAAAAAAGATACCAACATTCTAGGAACAACATTTGGATAAAGCTGAAAAACCTGAGCAACTAACAATGCTCAATTTACACCAGCTAAAAAATTTGTAATCTGCACAAATTTCTCAACGTATTTCGGTTGATATTGATAATGTTAAAGTTGACAGGCCACATAACATATAAATTTTACAACAGTTAAGTAAATCTTGTTTGATTATACATCACGTCTTTTATCCCATAACTTCATGCATCTGAGTGTGGTGGGAAAATGTTGCAACCACAAATTTCACCAACCCAAAATAAAAGGGACCGAGTAAATGTGAACTAATCCAAGTCATATTTATAGACAAATTGATGATAACATAAATTAGATGAATAGACTCCACCTCAACATTTGGAACAAGATGTAGTATATATTCATTAACTCGACAACCATTAATACTTCTCACAGTTTGTTCATCCACATTGTACAATATTGATTCCTGTAAAATACCCAAGTCCTACAACAAAAACCATATCACTTGGAAACTGAAAAGAATGAAAAATTCATATTCAGAACAATTTAATTAGGAATTGGTTTCTTTGTTATTATCCCCTTTTCAGGAAATATTAATGACTTAAGGTCAAACAGGGGTTGTAAGTAACGCATTCGTGTTAGGTCCTTTATAAATCCCTATGTTGAAATGGTTATACAACAATTAAATCAAACATGGGAAACTACTGAAACATTTCACCATATAGCAAGCAAACACCCCACCCCTTAAGTTAGGTCCTATAAAAAAACCTGAACTGAAATCTATAGAATGAATTATTGATTGGCATAGGAAACCCAATTCACGTTCAGGTGATGAAAATCATCAAGGTTATAATTTCTTAATACCCTAAATATTAGTATCGAAATAGCCACAAATTTGTATTTCAAATCGAATGCACCAAGGATCTTTCATATGCTCAAAGATCAGAAATTTAAATGGAAAAATTGAAAATCGTCTTGCTTTCTCTTTTACAGATCACTAAAGTCAAAATTACTTAGGATCCTTCTGATTTTTCTTATACTAAGTGACCCTCGTTCATCATATTCAACAAATAATTTGCGAGTCGAAGTCAACCATAATCCATCTATTTTCATATTAGTTCAACATATTCTTTAACTTGGAACAAATGGATTTAAAAGGTAGTGATACATAGACATATATTATAATTTATTAGTGATTTTTCCTTGCATATTGTAACACACTGTCAAATGAGCGTCGACAAAAAATTCAGGGGAAAATTAAGAAACCCAATTTTGGAAAGATCTAGTATAGATCCATCTTAACAATAGATCTTATTATTATTATTACATTCATCCATTCTCTCTTTATTTCTTTCTTTTTTTTAGTGAGTTGCATTTCACACATCAAAATGGGATGCAATAGCATGTCAATTCTCTTACTGCAAAAAATAGAATCTCACAGGATACTATTACTAAGTCAAATGTATGACAAGTTGACAACCAATAAATTATCTATCACTAGATGCTCAACACTAGAAATGTGCATATCATACAATATATAAACCTGACTACTAGATTAATCATTAATTTCACTCACATCAAGAGCAATACGAGGTGAAACACTAGCATAAAGAAAATCAATATAAATCCCTATGAACTTAAATTTAATAACAGGTACATGAGCATATGGAACACTATTTAGCTCTGTAACTTCAGGTATCTCGTCCAACATGTCATGAAGAAGAATGGAAAAATATCCCTACAGAAAAGGAATAAAATTTACATTATTAATAAACATTGAGCTGAAACTTATGCAAGCCAGCAATATTACAAAAATAGATAAACGGGCTCCATGCAAACTGACCTCTCAATCTGCATACTCAGGCCCAACACACAACATGTCCATGTCGGAACCCAGACCATGAACCTATTGACATCTAAACTTGGACATGATAATGTATTATATAATCATGAACACAGTTAATAATTCAAAATTAAATAAACCATGACACAATTCTCAGTCAGAAGAGGTATATATATTTGGAAACAAGTGATAGTAACTACACAAATTAGTTAAGGTAGCTTTAATAGCGAGACTTAACCAATGCATATCTATTAGCCAATGAATTTATCCTTCAATATAGCTAAATGTATATATATTTGGGAATAACTGATAATAACTGTACGGATTAGTCAAGGCCTATTTAATAGAAACACATCACCAATGCAGATATATTTAAATATCATCTAAAACTAGGAAAGAAACATAACAAGAGTGAAATATGGTAAACATGCCAACAAATTATTGATGAAAATCATAGCCCTTATGCATACAGAATAAACTTTTTCAACGGTAATAGGCCATATGACTCACTGGCCTCATTGCACCTGAATTATTTTATTCTTGATCCAACCAACTCAAATTGGTGATATCATTCCTTCAAATATATGTAAATCAAGTGCACTATTAAAAAATAACTTACAATAGATAGGTTTCCTTCCATGGGTGTCAAATACAGAGTATCACTTTCCCAAGTTACAAACATACTTAGATGTGAAAACGATCCAGAATCTAAGAGACCTATAATAGCATCTGAATTAATAATAATAAACCTTCTAGGTTTCACAAAAGAAAATATATAACATGCATACAATAAAAATAAGTACAAACCAAGATTCTATAGAAAGACAAGAAAAGTACAAGTACGTTGGTTGGAAGAAGAATATTTCAAGACCAAGAAATGCAGTGTATTCGGTACACTATATGGTATTTGTAATCCATTCTCTAACCCCAAATAAATAAAATTTAGCATGTGATATCCACCTACTTTTACCTAAAAGCATAAGATAAATTGACCTGTGTAGGAAACTATGGTATCCATGTCAAAAACTCCAAGGTCAATAGCATCACTAAGTCCTTTTTAAAATCAAAATGGACTATGTAAGTGGCCATCGAGAAGATAAATCCTAAATATTCTGAGAGAACATGGATAGTCAAAGGAGATGTTGTTGGAATGAGGCAGTGCACCTATTGAACTAAGATGCTCTTGGAATGAGACAGTGCACCTACTAAACTGTAGGGTATGAACTAGTGTAGAATATAGAAAATAATAGTGTAAAATATACACCAGGGAGATTTGTTGCCTCACATATTTATTAAATCAATTAGTCATATTATTTAATAATTTTAATTATCATTTCTATTTCAAAACTAGTTTGTACTGAACCGTTATTAAGATATTGTTCATATATGCTTAAGCCTGTAAATGGGTTCTTTATGTTCATATTCTAGATTGGTTCCTTGTAGTAGGTTTTTAACATAACTCTTTTTTATTAGACTTTGGAATGGGTTATCAACCTTGCATGGAAGTGGGTTATGCCAAATATAAATTGGTATTTTTTTTTGGGTTGAAGATGTTTGGGTTGTACCTTAAAATGGTATTGTTATTTAGAGCAGTTTTGGGCCTTTTTGCATCCTTAAAAGAGAAGTTATGGGGACCAAAGGTAATGAAGGAACACCAACAACATAATGTGCTAGTGTTGGGGATGAAGAACAACTATCATGAAAGAGGGATGACCTAGGCCTAAAAGGATATTTGTATCAGCAACATCCTATTAGAAAGTAAGAACCCTAAAATAATCTGTGGGCACAAATAACCCTCAAATAGCCTGAAAACCACAATAAACTCATATTATTCAGCAATTGGTTGCTTGGGCACTTGTTAGATGAATTTTGGTTTTATTTTCAAGTGACCACCAGTTTTGGGCCCTTACTAGTCCTCGTATAAACTACAATATCAAATTGGGTTGGAATTTTGAGTCATGGGAACAATAAAAACACATTTTATAGCACATTTTGAGCATTTATTAGCAATTTTGGGCATGTTGGATTCACTTAAAAAGCATTAATGTCGAATTTGGTCATGTCTAAGTGTCAAAACAACCCTAAAACAATGATAGATAGCAGCAAAAACAAGCTTTGACAAGTTATGGGTTGTTTTTGAAGCATGTACAATAGTCTTGAGGTTCTGGGAATGCAATTGACTTGAATAAGCAATAAACCAACAGTTTTGAGTCAATGTTCAACCCTAAGAAGTCATGATTCTCATTTAATAAGAATGAAGTCACAATGTATCCTACCTGTACAAATGCACATCCATTATAGTCATGCATATCTTGCAATGTACGAAGATGTCAGTTAATCATATACAAATAATCATATTATAAGGAATATATGGAATTATAGAAGTTCAATAATTGCACTGCTATTTTGAGTTGCATTTGAATATGGAAACTACAACATGCTCATTGACACCGATAATACAAACTAATTCATTATTTTGGACATGTCACATTATCATTTGCAATGCTGAAATGACTAAGGAGAAAGAAAAATTATTCATATGTTGGGGTAGACCTCCCTTATCCTCATACTTCAACCTCTTAGCATTAGGTTAGTTCCATGAGACTCAACTAGATGAATATACAAGTTAAAGAAGAGAACGTTGAACTATAAAAGACCCTAAAAATGATCATCCCATGCAAGTCAACATAAACATGCAATTCAAGTAACCATTATGAACCAAGTGTCATGAACCATGCCAGGCTAAACATGCAAGTCAAGTAACCATTATGAACCACGAGTCATGAACCATGCCAGGCTAAACATGCAATTCAATGTATCATAATAAAGCAACATGACATCATACTAGGCTCATGCACATCAACTCAATGTCAAAGGTAGGTTACCCAACCTTCTCAACTGTATGTGGTCATACGTCGCATGTGTCTCATGCAATGAGAGGAAGCTCATAATCATCATCCCAGGATAAGGAAGTTCATGTTTTCATCTCATCTTCCTTAGGTTAACTCAGCAAGGGGTGGCCAACGCCTTTACTATAACTATATTCCTCGGAAGATGTCACAGATATTCAATAATAAGCGATGCAACAAAGTGAAGAAACATTTCCTAGGAAAATTTCGAAAAGCACAAACATAATAATATTAATTGTTCTAATGAGCAGAGTATTATCAAACATAGAGGTACCGAAATCATTAAATTACTAAAAACAAAAGCAATAATAGAAGTAAAACTATTATTAACTATATGGTCATCTCATATTCCTCAGGTTAACTGAGGAAAGGGTGGCTAGTCCCATGAGGATAACCATAGTCATCTAAAGAGGTCACACATATTCAGACATATGATCTGAGCAATAACATACAGATGTGAAACTTGAATTCTAAAATATCACCATGCAATGACCAGTTCAACAAACTTGTTACAAAACTGAAAATATTTCATGCCTTCACTCAGTCAAATACAAGTTTTAAATGTTTACAACTACATTTTTCTATATTTCTTTTTCTCATAAATTCTAAGAGGGGGACTTCATATTTCGTGTCTTGCCCCATTGTAGTTGTTGTGCCTTCTTTTTCCATTGATTGTGTGTATATGCACCCCCACACCATAATTTTGGTATGTCGATTAGGAGGGGGTGGAGGTGGATGGACAGGGGCATCATCTACAAAAACCACTGAAATTTATATAGATGTAAGTGAAAAGTTATTATTGGTATACATTTTTCATTATTTTCAATTTCATTACAATGATATTTACTTGATGGATGGGTAGCCGAGTCAACTGTAGTGCTCATTGGATCTGCCATTTTTTCCTCTTCCAGTTGAGTAGTCGAGTCAACTGAAGTGTTCATGGCTCTGTCATTCATAGAAAAATATTAATTAGTAAACGTAATCAATTACTTATTTAAAATCATATTGAATGTATATGTTTTATAGCATACATACCCAAATGGATAGGCAGCTCACCATCATTGCATGGTACCAGTTCGGTAATGCTAACCTCGCTGCTTTTGTAGGTGTCACCCTAAAAAAGAAAAAAAGACATTCATTTTTCGATGTAATCATTCATGAATAGATTACACAAGGTCATTATAATGATGTCCTTATTGATTTTATTTACCTTTGAGTGAATAAATGGGGAAACTGGGGTTCACCCCAAGCTTTTTCGATGTTCCAACACATGCTGAAAACCAAACTTAAAGCCTAACTTCAGGTCTTCAACAGTTGCTTCCTCTTGAAAAGCATTTTCCTGCAATGCATAACACCATGTAAAGTGCTTGTGATAAATCAATTAATTGTTAAATACAGTTAGAAAAAAAATTAATTGTTGACTATAAACAATGATCAAATGATTCTTACAATCCATGCCCTTAGCTTGTGATATCCACCCTGGCCCAGTTTGTGCTTCCCATGTTTTTCCAATCGTTCCTTTGTTGCTTTAGATGTGTTAGAGAGCCTATGAAAGGTTGCAAATATGTTATATATTGCAGCATGAATATATTTAAAAGTTTTAAAAAAATATGATACATGCCATACCTTCTTGAACCAATTGGCTTAGTCTTTCCTTGTTTTCTCAATGCCTTCGCCTTTTCATCCTCGATGAGCATCTTCCACTCCTTCTCTGGAACCAACAAAGGATGCTCATACTTGTGGTTATTTTGCATATTTTCCTAGCTGCTGCGGTGACACCTTTTTTGTTGAAGGTTTCAGCAAACAAGTTGACCATGTGGTTCATCAAATCATCTTTCAATTTTTCATTTTGGGAATTCCACCTTGTATGAATGGTGGGCCCAAAAATATCCAATGCCTTTTCATGCAAGTTCTTGTTAAAGACATTATTTTCTGCAAAAAATTATGATCATTAATTAAAACTAGTTTGAGTTATGGTGGCTTTGAATTACATGAATAAAAAACACATAATACATTAAATAATACCTACAATCTTTAGTATCTTGATTGGAATAAAGTCAATGTCCACCAAGAATCTAACGAGCAATGATCCCTTGCTAAGCACATGCATGGAACCAGGATAACAACTATCACCATCGATGCCACCATCCTCTCTATCATGATGTGGAGTAGTAGTGTTTAAAGGGACATCTTCACCTCCAACATCTTTGAGGGCGTGGAATCTAAAGTGCATTTTTATGTAGGAGAGGAAAATAACACTGTTGGTATGTTAAATGTACAAAGTGTTGAAGCATCGCTACTAACTATATCGTCCTATTCATCCTATACTTGTTCCCCTGTTTTTGGCTCCAAATAACTCTATCGAATAAAAATTCAATTGATTAGAACATATAAAAAAAAATAGCTAAAATAACGTAAATGAATATATGTAGTTCATAAAAAATTTCAAAGATTCCCCTTACCCTGTATCTTATTATCTTTTCATTCAATTCATCAATCTGTGCTTGTATTTCTTCAGTCACTAGATAGATTAAAATCAGATCAAGAAGGTCTTGATTGCACTTTTTCAGAGCTCGTTTCATAGTATCCTTTGAGTCGATTGAATAATATATGTCTACATCATTGACCACATCATCACCTTGATGTGGTTTGCTCTACGAACGTCAATAAAAAATGAGCATAAAAAATATATAACGCATATAATAACAAAAAAAGTAATACAACCATGTTTAGGTATTATTACGCTATCATTTACCTGATGCAACGAAATTGCTTCCTTCCTACAGTCACCCTACCACAATACAATAAGAAATGCATATTCATATCGATAACTAAAAACTGAACCATGTATAATAAACTGGATTAATATAAAAAAACTGTAATGCTACTATGAGAGTCAACTTTACTTGTCTAGAAGCTCTAGGTGAGCTCATAGTACCCGCCACATTATAATAAGAATGATATCATATTGAAATATTGATCTCAATAGCAAGAAAAATGTCAAATGTTAACAGATGTAATATAATCATGAATTGTGGTTACTATTACATTGATTATATTAGGTACTATTAAACTAACATTTACCTCATCCGTCACCATTGGTGACTTTCAATGACTAGCTTGTGGCATATGGCCACGATCACCATGCCACAACATAAGAATTAATACATTGTAAAAATGAAAATTACATATATAACAATGTCTCTTAAACGTGATTAATGAAAAGCATGACATATAATTAACCATGTGTATATTATAAAAAGCATGACATAAATAAAATTGATGCAAGACAAAAACAACAAGTCGTTGATCAAAGGCTGAGTTAAAATTTGTATAAGAAACTTAACCCCATAATAGAAACCCCGGCATTTGTTCGATTCAAACCGTAATCAATCAATCAACTCTTCACCTGAAGCTATTTTTTTTGTTGCACATATGAATACACGATTTCCTTCATGCCCCTCAAATAGGAAATTGGGTAGCTTGTGTTGACCCTAGTCGTGTTCTATTTATAAACACTAAAATATTTCCTGAAGCTTTTTGGCCTTCCATCAATATACACATTTGCTCATTTGTCCAGATTGGTGTTTAGTAGTTGAAAATAATTTGCTACCAGTCCGTATGTCCGCATATTTTGTGTATATCGGGCCAACAAAAACCATTCATTGTATTTGTAGCATGGGCCAACATACTCCATCAATTCAGTTTCAGTGCCATATGACACCTTTATGCCATCCATGGAAAACATCCCCAGTCCATGTAAAGAGGATGGAGCAATGCAATAAGTCCTCCCATTGAAGAAGAAATTCGTGTCAACTCAAGGTATCTCCTTAGGTAGCCATCGTTTAACAATATGTCTATACCTCAAGGGGGACTCAATTTCATCTATGCATCATTATCATAACCACATGATCCTCCTTCACAAACAAAAATTTTCATGCGTCTACGAAATTTTCTCCTTACCTTTTCACCTCTAGTTGATCTCAACCTATTATATCTTATATTTGACGTCTCGCTTTCAACCTATTCTGGTCTATCGTCCTCACTTGAGGAAGATATATTTGACAAGTACCTATTTAGTGGTACCTATAATCATTAAAATTGGGTATTTTTTATTGCATACAAACATTATTTAGGTGGTACTCATACATATAGATTCTCATGCTTAGTACCAGTTGGTGTTGGCAGGGTGGAATTTCCTTGTGCAAACAATAGGGTTACCCCAGGTGAAAAGTATTAATTATACATGACACGGTTTGGAATAGGGTACCCATCTGACTCTTGTTCCAATATCCATTATTGTTTTGACGTTTTATCAGTTGCATACAGATCCATCTTTTAGGGTTGAATTTAATCGAATTATTCATGTTTAGGGTTCAATTGAATGGAATTGAATGGATCCATCGTTTAGGGTTACAACTAAACGTTGATAGTTATATGAGAGATAATAGTAGACAAACAATAGGTAAATTAGGGTTTGTGGATTTTTTCAAAAATGAGTAATATAGTCATGAGTTTACACATCTATGGTGCAAGAATATGCCAAAAATGAGGAAACATAGAGGATAGACAAAGGAAACGTAGACCTAAAAATTTCATGGAATAATTGTTTTGTTTATACTACAATCTCCATTCCACACCCTAGCTATCCTATGGCACCACTAGCTAGCATATGGAACCACTAATGTGAATAAGGATGTGTAGAATTATCACAACAATTTCTATAACTGAAAGGAAAGGGTAGGATTTACTAAGTATACCACTATCTAAATTTTATGTTTGATCAATTGTTTGAAAATCACAATACTTACTTATGAAACACAAGGATAAAACTTTCCTTCTCTGGTCATCAATCCCTCAAATTCTCTTCATTTTGGCATATATATGTCCATACTACTATCCATTAATTTCCAACAAAGTTTTTGTGAATCCATCTTTTAATTTCCAACCCTATACAACCTAATTCATTTTTTGCACTTTCTTCCTTCATTCCAAGGATAATTTTAGGGGCGAAATTTAGCCCATGGGCTATTTTTAGGGGTTTTTCTCCAAAAAATGATTCGCCATTTTGCAATTTTTGAAGCCCCATTTCGCCCAATTTTGATGGGGTAAACTTTTTTCACCCTAAAAATCGCCAAATTATTATATAAATGGTATAAAATCCTTGGAAATTAAAATATTTTTTGAAAAATATCGCCAAACATTTTATAGTTGGCGTTTTAAGAATTGGTAAGATTCGCCAACATTTATACACTTTTAAATAAGTATGGTTCCTTAAAATCATCCCTGCTTCATTCCACTTGTGAAGATTTTCCTTTTTCTATTAGAGGGTTAGAAGCCACCTTTGTTCTTAATTTGGAGGTACTTGGTAGTGGGGACATCATCTGGTTTGTAAACATACTCTGCAATATGTATTTTAAGGTTGTGATGACATATATCTTGGCTAGAACCATGAAATTTATTGGGGATTGCTTTGTTGACTCGTGCATGGATCTTACAATAAAATCATGGATATGGAAGAAGATACCAATATTTTGGTTCAAGAGGCTGCAGAACAATATGTCACTCTTATTGTTGAACCTTCATAGTATTGAATTTGTAAATGGATATTGTCATACAAGTGGAAAGCATGCTTTGCACCAGAAGCTTGAGTCTATATAGGTGGAGAAATGCCTGAATTCCATTTCTTGTAGAAATTCAATGCATTGGAGGGTTGAAAAGATAGATTATCTCCATCCTCGTGGATGAAAAGTGCTAACGATTTTAAAATCTATCACATCTCTCCCTTATAATGGGTGAATGATTCACTAGTGTCAGACAATTTGAAATTCTTTCATGTGGTTTAATCCCAAGAACTCAACATAATATGTATGCCTAACTGTGAAATCTTACACCACTCTATATTAATAATTTTCTTGGGACATCTTTCATGGGAAAAAAAGGTGGAAGAAAAAGTTTGAAGTGGCTGCTATTGGTGCTTGAACTCATGCAAATGATCTAAAATGTGAAATATTAATGTGAAAATATTTCATTCTAAAAACTTGTGTGTGAGTGCAAGTTAATTTGAATATTGAAATCTCTTGTTAGCTACTTGAGAAAAGGAATAATCTAGTTGGCCTTTTGGTAATTAAATTGACTATTGTTTCAGTTGTAATGCTCTAAGTGTGGTTGAGAATTGAGATGCTTCTTGAGAACTATTTTGGAAAAGAGATGAGTAGGTGATTTTCTACTGTCTATTTTTCAACATGGAGTAAATTGTGTTTTGTTTTATGCCGTGAATTGAATGTAACTATCATGGTGCATTTTTATCCTCCATTGTAGAATCCTCGTCCCCATATATTAGTGGCTTGGGGTCTAGGAGACATCACATCAACACTCAAGCAGACTGCTGATGTGTTAAATAGATTGAAAGGAAATGTAGGTTCCACAAAGAAATGCATATTGTTGTACATGTTCAGCGAAATTGAGTGTAAAATTAGCCAGCAAACATACTCAATTTACAAAGGTAGCATAGGATAGTTAAGATGTCACCAATGAATGTTTGCAATTAATATATGAAATCCATGTGAGTGGAGCTCTTTGCATCAATGTATTAGTTCCATATTTCTTGTTTTATGACTACTATTCCCATATGGTTGTAGTTGAATTAATTCTCTTAATTTCATCTATTTTTTTCTTACATTAAAGGTTTGGTAATTCTATTTCACTAAAATCATATTCTTGATTAGTGTGGACCATGATCACTATCAAAACAAGTTTTAGAAATTAGCTTGTAGGTTTCATGAACTTCTAAACCTATAAGCAATATTAATTCCATTCCTACATTGTTGTAGACCGAGGGACAATTTGTTTTGCAAACTAAAATGCCCCAAATATTCCTACAAATAATATTTTTCATACAACCACATAAACATTGATGATGATGAAATTGTACCCTAAATTTCTAGTTGCAAGTTACATCTAATATTTTTTCAAATACATCGATTCATAGTTTCATCAAGTTTGAATCTTCTGTATGCTAGAAAATGAATATAAACTAGACTAGTAGTATCTTCTGAATTTCCATATTTTAAGTCCATGTTTGATCCACAATTTTTATTAGTGTATATAAAGTTGGATATTAGTGTTACAAGGATATGATAAAAGTGAGATAACTAAGTTACATCCTAATCCAATCTCATCAAAAATTAGAGCATAAGTTACAACAAAGATCCATATGTCTCCAAGTTTAATGGAAAGTAGGGATATCTAACCTACAACATAAACTACAATTTTGTATGTATGGGTAGGGCCTACCTTCTCTTCAAAGAAAGAGAAGGAAATCTAATGGGTGGATCAATCATAATAAGCATGGGGTTGCATTTAAGCCTTGAACTATGTCAGCTAAAAAAAAACACAAGCAGTTGTGCTTACAGTTTTGCACATAATCAACTCCATTAATGATTTATTAATGAACTCTGCCAAAAGTAGTTTTACAAATTCCTTGTTATATATTCATATAGAATGTGTGATTAAGCTCCTAAAATCAAGCTATCCCAACTATAACCTAAAGGTCTTACCCACTGTCACCTCAGTAACCATATTTCTACACTTCCAGTTGGCTCTTGTCATCAAAATACAAGATCTCTCACCAATAATCACTGATGTGCACACTAAAGATTCCTTGGAGACCATATAATGGAGAATCTACTATAGGTCCATCATTGATGGTGTGTGAAAGATTTTCAAAAATAGACAAATAAATATTCCTGCAACCTCTTCCCACCCCTTATGCTGGAAGCCAAACTCAATGTACTGATGCATTTCTTCCATAGGATGGACCATATTTCGAGTCTTTTCCATGCCCAAAACTCAAATCAGAGATTCCCTAAAATGTTGTTGATTTTTGTTATGAAGACAAAGAGACAAATGAAAACACGCATAGTTTGTCCAAAATTGAAAACCAAGCCTCCTAATGCTGGCCTTTACGAATAGAATTGACCTAGGACTTATAATAAATATGATGATGATGTTGGTGAATAAGATAAAATAGCAGCCCAATCAAATATTGACCCTCAAAATAGTAGGATAAAATAGCATCCCAATCAAATACTGACCCTCTTGTAACCACTAATATCACTAGAACCCA
>LPNX010378672.1:8322-23251 GCA_001517045.1 Pseudotsuga menziesii | reverse complement strand
GCATGCAAAGTGGTACCTGAATAAATTAAAGTAAAGCACCAAATTCCATAGCTTGTGATGTATATTTTCTGATTTTTTGAGAAAAAGCCATGACATTAGAAATAATTGCAATAGTATTTGTACCTATAATTCTCTCCAAGCTATTCTATCTCATGAAAAGTATACACTGGGAATTTCTTGGAGGAAATGGTAACTTTTTGCCTTTAATTGATGCTTTGGATGGATGCCATAATGAGTCAGTACGAAGGTGCTACATCTATTTGTTAATATTTTAACAGGTGATCCGAGTTATATTAACTTGAAACACACCTTGCAAGAAAAGTTCTTATTGATCAGAGTTTATCTAGGTTTTTTCACTCATTCCAAGTCAGATGGCACACATTCACATGTGTCAAACCCATGCGTTCCACCAATAGATAGGATTTGTGATTTTGTTCAATGCTCAAATGAAACGGAAACAAACCCACACAATTTGTGTAACCAAATTCACATAAACACAACATTTTGTTTTTCACATGTCAAGTCAAAGTTTCAGAAGTCCAACGATATCCATTCATACACTTTCAACAAGAAGAAGTTCTGCATATTCTCAATATTTTTACACATAAATACATTCACACCCTCTCTTGCTTCCACCCGTCAATATTTCATGCTGGACATATATGTTTCAACTGTCTGGAATAATACAACCCGATAGATATTCATAATGTAAACCTACCACAACATACCTGAGATTTCATATTCATCTTTATCCTTTCCAATATGCATGACAGTGTTCAACAACTGCCCTTTTTCTTTGCCTGTCCAATATGCAGTAAAACAAGTCATTAGCATAAAAATCATAAGGTTCACTTTAGCTGGGTCTTACTTCTTAGTGCAATGATTTCATGGAATCCACTCGAGTGGATACAATTTGACACCAAGTTGTTTAATGAGTTCTCAGTGCCAAAGTTCAATGTGTGGCAGTATGAAATTATAGGGAGGGAAAAAAATCAACAGGTCTGGACTTCCATACATGGTATACAAAGATGATTCAGGCTATCATTGAATTATACTATATTCCCCCATACTTGATAGACAAGTATGAGTCTGCATTGTTTTTTTGAGTGGATGCACACATTATATTAATATCTTTATGGAGAAACTTGAAGGATAGAATGTAGGTTGTCCTTATGTATCAATGAAGAGGACATTAAAGATCATATGGAGGACTTTCCACTAGAGTAACAAATCCTACAAAACTATGGTGTTGAAATGTTGGATACCCCCAAGGGTAATCCAAATAAGAATAAAACTAACCTAATAGGAACTATGGTGCTTGATTCACCTCAGTTGAGAGAAAATATGAAAAAGAAAAAACAAGAGGGAATGGTGGGAGCTTCTGAACTATAGAAAAAGAAGAGGAAGTGCACCATAACCTTCATAGTTTGGACAGATGACAAGGATGAATTGGACTAGCATGAGTCACATAAAAAATACAAGAAAGAAATAGTAGGAGGTGAGTCTCTATACCACACTCCGTAACCTCAGGGAGAAACAGTAAAGACCCATATCTTTATAGGGAAGAAAGGAGATTCTAAAAAGGAGTTGGAACTCCAAAAAATCATAAGTACCATTGAAGTAAACCTATACTCATAGTAAGTATTTCAACTATATTTTTCCAACTAATTGACTAAGATCAAAACAAGATTGCAGTTAGCCAATCCGAGCCAAGGAGGCACCACTATGGAAGCGGATGACAACACACGATTATGTGATGTGAAATCAATATCAAAGCATGTAGTTAGAAGAACAGATGGTGTTGATAATCGACCCTCATATGGTCAGTCAAGGAAGTATAAGGAATAAGGAGAACACATAATTACTCTGTTTCTGATTGAATATGCCAAGAATGAATGAATATGAATATGAATGAATATGAATATGAATAATAATGAATATGCCAAGCCTGTAGTGAGGAACAAAGAGAACACATAATTACTATGTTTCTGATTTTCCACCTTCAACCTACCAAACACCTTCAATATTTTCGTTGAAATGCTGAACAAGATTTACATGACCTGAACATGGCTAAACATAACTCCAATCTCTTTCAAAATAGTCACCAATATCAAATAGCGAGTTATTACAACAAAGAAGCCATTCAAACAAAGGAAAACATTACCAGTATCTCAGGCTTTTGTTCTTTATTCCATGTCAGATGACACGCATCCACATGTGCCAAACCCATGCCTTCCACCAATAGACAGGATCTTTGATTTTGTTCAACAAAAGGGAAACAAACCCATGCAATTTTTGAAACTGAAGTCACATAAAAACAACATTTTGTTTTTCAAATGCCAAGTCGAAGTTTCATAAGTCCAACAGTATCCATTCACACAGTTTCAGCAAGAAGAAGCTCTGCATATTCTTGATATTTTTACATACAAATACATTCACACCTTCTCTTGCTTCCACCTGTCTCGATTTCATGATGGACATATACATTTCAACTTCACATAAACTTGGTAAATTCTTTAACACAGAAAGCCTTCACACCAACTCAATCTTTGCTCAAGATTTGGACCAAATCGAATCACAATTTGATTTACCCAAACCTTAAAACCTCTTCACAAGAATTTCATATTCTTGTAGCTATTAATTGTTGAAGTTCTTGTTCCAGTATCAAACCCTTGCATTTATAACTTTTTCACAGAAATCACATGTAATTTCCAAATTACACAAACAATTTAATCATACACTCGTATAGAGATACCCATTAATATAACAAAGATATTTCAAATCAAAAGCATATAAAATGCTGTATTTTAATCAAACTCAGAAACATAATGCACCTTGGCCTATCACACGATATGGGAACACACCCCTTCCCTTGCTCACTCTCTTTCCGCTTGATTCACATTTTGAATATCCGGATCAAAGTCCAGACTATTGCATGAAATATGATGGGAATTATGATTTCTCTTCCACCATCCAATACTAATCCCAGACATGCAATTTCCATCCACCAACTGAATAATCCTATCGATTTTCTTATGACCCACAAGCCCACAGTGAGCCAAATCGTGCCCAATCCATCCACTCTGAATCCACACCACCCCCAACAAAACCCCATAGCCAGCATGAAGCCAAAACCCTTCAGAAAACAACACACCCACTACACACAAAGCCAGCATTGACATCATCCATAAACCTATCAAAAAATAAACTAACAGACGCCCCTTGAAGAGCCCATCCTTCTTCAACTCCCCAGAAGCTTACGATAATCCTTAGAAACCTCAGAAACCTCGTAATCTTCATGAATGCCAATCATCCATGGCCGGTTATTTGAGGTCCCAACTCGTATCTGAATGCCCTGAAAGATATATTTCTCAAATCAAATCGTTCACACGCTCATTCCCAGCATACAAAATTCACAAAAAAAACAAACATAACCGCGCGCGCTAAACAAAATTCACAAAAAAATCAAACATAACCGTGCTTAAACTCTTGGCCGTCGCTGTATCGACGCCTTAACCATTGTAAAAATTCAACAAAAGATGGTGCTGTCGCTATAGCGACGATCTGGTGTGGATACAGCGACGAAAATCGAGGCTTCCTTAAAAAAAATTGTAAAAATGCATAATTTACCCTTGATTTTTCCACGAAAGTAAAACTAACATGGAAAACTAACGTGGCAAAATTGATCACTTGTACTAGTGTTATGAAATTGTTCCACTCATTCAATAATCAATTTTTCTTCATGTTCATGCAGTCTGTAATACTTCTCCAATTCTAATAATTGAAAAGGAAGCAATGCATTGTTTATTATCATTTATAACTGTTATCCTCTTTATATTAGTGTGTTTTATGTTCCATTTTATGGCCTCTCAGTAAGGTAGAACAATACTTCTGGCATCAATGTTGTGCAAATGAGATCTCTTAATATTAGAAAACAAATTATCATCAGTGTTCCTACTTTTTGGGTCACTAGGAGGGGTCATATTAGGGTAATCCTCCTATTTGAATCTCATATACATTTCACCCCTATTGTTAATGGGTTCACCTATGTACTAAGTTGATCCTCTTGACAAGTGGCTTAAGCTCACAAACTTACATTAGTCTAGATTCTCAATCAAAATTTCCTTAAATTTGCATGCATGACAATAAACAAAAGAGGAAAGAGGATATGGTAAGAAAACCTATTTCCAATGTTTTTACAAACCTTGTGCCACATCTTGGTATCATTGCCATGTCCTTTTTTTTTCATGCACACACTTCAAACAAACACCTTCCTCAAACTCGTTTGCATAGAATTAACCAAGTATATAATAAAATCTAAACTATATTCAGATAATGTAATTCATATCAATATATGGAATTCATGCATTCTCACATATATCAATAATAATACATAATTTAGAGGGGGATATTGATCTATATAAAATGTAAGGTTAATGTTACAACAATTCAGATACATGAGTCCTGATGCAACATTCATTTTACCAGATTTTATATTCTTATTTTTGACCTGCAAAAGAATTGTAAAAAATAGGCTAGATCTCAAACTAATGGCTTTGATAGCCTTAAAAATATGTGTAACCAATGGTTTTCACATTCTACATGTTTCCCAAGTCTCCCAAAAGCCTGATTTATTGGTTTGCAAAATGATACTACTGTACTAGCAGATCCTTCACCTCATATCCTCTCTCTCCTCATAGTACCCAACCTTCCAACTTTATTACCCATCCTTGTAGGAGACTCGAGAAAAAAATTGATTTCCTCAAAAGTGCTCCTACATCACCTTTGCAATTTTTTTTTATCAATGCCAACTTTTGTTTATATACTCATTCAAAGAGGGTTTAAGGATATTGTTATGTTTATCCATGCCTTTCACATAGATGATGAGAAGAGAGACACTCTCAAATGTAGATAAAATTAAAAACACAGCAAAACAAAATTGCACACAATACGGATATGGATCACACTTTATTCTTAGAACTAAAGGGCGGTAAGGGCGGTAAGAAGGTCCTACAACCCATTTTTTTTTTATCTTTCCCATTATCTAATTGAAAGCCCTATCAAAAACCTGCTTTAATGCCACCACAAACCAATCCTACCCCAAATCCTATTCAATAGCCACCTGAAACACCACCTATTCTTGCTCAGCATGCACTCAATCCTAATAATAGACAGGTTCAACCTATATACAATAATGAAATGGCCAATTTTGAGGCCTATCCCCTTAACTCTATTGATTTCAATGATATAAATCTTCGTTCAGAGAAGATACTTTAAAACCCTCCAAGAATGATCATAACTTAACATCACAATAATTATATTACTTTAGGAACATCATCCCAGAAGATAAAAGATGGTGTTTCTAATGTCCCCAAAAATTGAAAAAAAAAATTATAGGCTAGTGAAAACTACCCAAAGGGGATCATTATTACTCGTGTGGAATTACATGTGCTACTTATACTTTTGATCTCTTCAGAAACTGCCCATACTGTCTTGTTAATCTCTTATCCATTCAGTGATTATTAGTTCGTTTCCTTCTTATTTCTTAATTTTGTTATTTACACTATTGATACATCTTAGTTATTACTGTCGGTGAATTAATGAATTGTATAGATCATTGTTTTTCTCCTACACATGTGTACTTTGTTTATTTAATAAAAACTAACTTAACTTTGTTGATGGGAACAAAGTGGTGGAGTGGCAGGACTCATTCTCCCATGACAATCTGAGAGGTAAGGTCATTCTTTGTTATGTAGGCTTACTTAGTTCATTCAAACTAAGGAACCTTATTTATTGACTTACAGGTTACTTTTGCGGCATCAGGATTATTTGGTTACTTGAAGCAATTTAGTTCCTAGTTATACTTTCAGTTCCTCCTTGCACTTTTATTATTATTTTGTTTTACGACTCAGGTAAGCCCTATGTTCATTAATTATCTTTCTTAGTTAATTAACTAGATGCTGTGAATTAACTTACTGTCCCTACCATTTTTAATTATCTATCTCTTGTTTAATTAATTACACTTCTCTTGTTTCTATTTTGCAGGTCTACCTTGGTTACGAGTTCAGAAACTTAAGCTTGTTCTTCTTAGTGAGGGCATCATGGAATACTACGTTTTCCATGATTCCTAAATACTACAAAACCTAGACTAAATACCTATGCACAAACGCTACCTATATGAACTAGTAAAAAGGGCATGTACAAGCACATTACTTTGATGCTAGGGGGATAAAATGTAAACACTATACAATAGTGTTAATTTTGCGCACACTGTAGAGTTGAAAGACTATAATATAAATATCATGTCATTGGTAATATGTATGCCCTGGTATTAGAAGGTGGAGAAACTATAGGATATAGTGTGCGCCATGATATAAGAGGGTTTAAACTTATGACTTGGTTGATATGTAATATAATGATGATCCATAAACTATGGTGAGGGTTTATGAATGCATTAATGGCCACCTGCTGGTGCCATTAATGCCATCGGGGTTTATGAAAATTCTTGGCAAAGGATTTGGGCATTCACTATTTGTGCATTATGTGGTTTTGGCATTGGGGTTTCATGTGGCTTTTGTGCAGTTGGAGAAGGGAGGCGAACTTCATAGATTTGCAGGTAGCTAACCACTAGACTCTGTGTAAACACAATGTTTCATTATTTTCCATGGCATGGTCATGCTTCTCATGCCATCGTTGATTTGGTTGCAGGTGAAAATGAAGGTGCTCTAGTGTTTGCACAGAGCTACGATTTTGATTTGGGGTTGCTACTTCATGGCCATGGTAAGCCTGCTAGCAAGATCTTACTTGCCTCCTCTCATTCTAGGCATTTCTGAGTTTGTATTCTTTACAGGGTTGGGGTTTTAGATGGCACTTGTCAACTCTACCTTTGGGGTTTGTAGTGTATCTTTCTCTGGGTTTTGGCTCTCGTTGGGAGGTTTGGAATTTTGAGCTTTTGCTGCACCATTACTTGTAATGGTGCCATAGCTCATAGCTTTCCATTTAACATTATTAATACATTGACTATTTGTAAAAGAGGATCTGTGCCCTACTATGTAAATATACTGTGCATTGGCTTTTATGTGAAGACTGTAATGTGTTTTGGTATAAAATGCATACGATTTCATCCAGCATTTTAATAGATTAAACTGTCTAAATTCAGGATGGTGTAGTTATTTTAATGTTGCATTTAAAATGTTGACTTGCTGGGTTTGATCGTGGCTTTAAGCCTGCATAATTTACTCTATGTATAATTGTAATAGTTTGGGTTTTGGAAGTATGCACAGCACTCCATCTATATTGTTTGTAATTTATGTTTGGGAAAGCTTCTAGAGATTGGGGCATTATGCCATGGGCTGCACCATTGTTGCAATGGTGACGTAGCCCATTGGCTTGCCATCTTAAGCTTTGTGTTAGCGTTAATGGAAACTGTGTATTATACACAGTGTTGTAATTTGGTTTTGTAATGGTTCAGTGTGGGTGCAAGCCATGCCATGAATGGCATGTGCCTCTCCCAACAACTGTGATAGATTAGTTGGCATCTTAATATGTAATTTGTTTATTTAAAAATATATGGCCGTAAAATCAAGGGTTATGGAAAACCCACGATATCATTTTGGTTACTGTAGTGTGACTGTGTGATTGGATTTGGAAACTTGGTCATGGCCGGTGTGACTGGGTATACGAGCTTCAGGATTTGGGCCTGGGCGATACCAAAATGTAAAACATTTTATATGTAATAATAGAAAGGATACTATGTGTTAAGCTATCATTTTTTTATGGGTTTTGATTATAGTAATGATTTATGTTAAGATTATTATTATGTTGGCCTTGGGTCACGGACATCCATAGGATTCAATGTTGCGACTTGTGTTGGCATAATATATGGTTTTCTTCTTAAGGGGAATGATTCCTTGCTTAAATAAGAACTATAGAGATGTTTTTAATGTGGATTTTAATTTTTCTTATGAATTATATTTGTAGCCCATAAGGGTCGATACCACAACCTCTATTTATTAATACATAGTTATATGAATTGTTTACTTGGTAAAATTATAGGTGGATGTTTATGATGAATATTATATGGGACCTTTAAAGATATAATGCATGTGATTTATGGTATTTTATTATAGATGTTAAGACTGTAGGTTTTATGCCAGAGTCTTGATAAGGACCACATGGATGGTCACGATATCCCTCTAATTAATTATAATGTTTGTTTCTAGTTATGTAAAGTATTTTTTTTTAATGATTATGTGAAACAGACCTTGGAAGTTCTTTAATAATTTCATTAGCTTGTTTATTATATGAACTATGTTCTTAGTAGATCTAGTTTATAATATATACTTGTTATTAGTTAGCATAATTAATATTTTAATTAATTACCATTGAACCAGTTTCTTTAAAGCGTAGGGAAAGCCTCTACTGACAAATGGGATATGTCAACAGGGTATTAAATACAAAGAACAAAGTATAAACATGATACTAAGATCATACCCTAGTTAATACAAGAACATTTATGAAAGATACAGACCCTGAACATAAATAGCATATAATACAATTGTCTAGCCTATGATTAGTAAATTACAAATACAAACCCTAGCAGATTGTTAACCATAAAACTTAACCATTAGGGTTAGAAATTACATTGCATCCATTACTTAACATAAACAGTAATGAATCCTTAGGAAATAAATAGAATAGGCCTTCAAGGGTTTCATACCTAAATTTTAATCTTTGTCAATGGCTGCACCTGCACACTTAAATAACCATCATTAATAATTCAATTCAGATCTAACCTTTGTTTGATGACCAAATCACTTGGGAACTACCACGTTCCACCCAACCATGACCTAGAACCATTCCTAGTTTAAATCTGGATCCCCCCGAGTTGGACTCCAACATGCAATTAGCTTAGAGATCCTAAGGTAGGGTTTCCTAACTGGTAATTAGTTCTGAATCAATCGTCTTTTCCTTGTAGTAAAAGTTCTACAAGAAAACACTTGAGAGCAAAAACATGTAGAATAATAATTCTCCTAGATAAAAATAAGAACCCCCAATCCTTTGCTTGGCTTGAGTCTTTATAGACAGAATTTTCAGTCAAAGGGGCAGTTAAATCAAGAAATCATTGATTTCTTGATTTAACCCTTTTTAATTCACTGGGGTAATTTTCAATTCTTAACCTAGGAACTTTTAACTAGTTCCTAGTAAATATTTCATAGATATTTCACTATTTATTAATCATTTAATAATAAACAATAATTGGTGGATCTTCTTTTCTTTCTTTATTCAATTATATAATTAATCATAATTAATTCTTTATACATACTATGTATAAAATACATAGTATTAAAATACTTGTTGGCATTTGTCTTCAGGTATCTTGTATCATGATCCCTAGACTTAA
Organism: Pseudotsuga menziesii; assembly: GCA_001517045.1. Classification (NCBI taxonomy): domain Eukaryota; kingdom Viridiplantae; phylum Streptophyta; class Pinopsida; order Pinales; family Pinaceae; genus Pseudotsuga; species Pseudotsuga menziesii. The sequence goes on along the minus strand of LPNX010378672.1, from coordinate 13,848 downwards.
CGACACTTCTTTATGAAGGTCAAGTAGATAGATGGATTAGGTCTACTAGGCTAGGCAACTCTAAACAACCTTGCATGTTGTATTTCCCTCATATAGCATGGTAGCTCTTCAGTACTTGATGAGAATATAGAAATTTGAAATTTCATTTAATCACTTAAAAATAAGTATGATGATATCAATATTATTCTCCAATCGTTTTCACTTGGAGGTGATTTTAATCTTTTCAGTAACCCCTGGTGCTTACCAGAGCCCATACTCAACACTTATAATAGGGAGTTACAAAAATAGTGCAGTTCCAGAGCTCTCACTCAACACTAAATGATAGGATGTACTTGTACAATACACCTAGGTATACAATGGCCAAGGATCTGATGCTCTAGAGCTTATGCTCAACATCAACATGGAATGCTCCAAAGCTTATGCCCAACATTTCCAATTATATTTTCATGTGTTCTATACCTTTATGCTCAACACAAATGTAAGTACCCATGTGCTCCAAAGCCTTTTGCTCAACACAAAACATCTCATCGATCATGTGCTTTAGGGTCCATTCCCAACACAAAACATTTCATAAATCATGTGCTTGAGGGTCCATGCCAAACAAAACCAACATATATATAAATATATCATCAACAATTGGATTACACCCAATATACAAAGCAAATCATCATGTTCATATGTAGTGGGTTCTTTGACCCAATATAAAAATAAAACATCAATATAAACATCATGATCAATAGGCTCATGCCTATAAATGGTAGGTCCAAAATTCAGGATATTACATCCCTCCCTACTTAGTACAACACCGTCCCTCATGTTCTAGGGACTCTGAATGATATCATGAAACAAGGTGGGGTAAGCCTTTCTCATGGTGGCCTCATTCTCTTAGGTAGCCTCATTTACCTCAAAGTGCTTCCACTGCACTTTCAATTGGACTACAGTGCGCTTTCGAAGCTGCACTTCTCTCTTGTCCAATATATGCAAAGGCTCAAGGGAAAATTCCTCCCCAGGTTCCACATGTAATAATGACCAATCAATGACATGCTTAGTGTCATAAACATATTTCTTTAATAAAGATGCATGGAAAAAATTATGAACTCTTACGTGCGCAAGTAATGCTAGTTCATAAGCCACTAGTCCTTTCTTGGCCAGAATTTCAAAAGGTACACAAAATCTAGGTGCTAACTTATCACACCTACCCAAGCTCAACAAGCTTCATTTTTCTTTCACTTTCAAGTAGACATGCTCACCTACTTGATAGTCTTTATCTTTTCTTTTCTTATCCATATAAATTTTCTAATGGTCTTGTGCCTCTTTAAGGTTTCCCTAGACCTTGGTAACTAACTATTCCAAGTCCAATAATAGGTCAGGCCCTAACATGACCTGATACACTGGACTATCCCAAGTAACTGGGGTCCTACACTTCCCTCCATAGAGTACCTCGAAAGGACACATCTTGGAGGAAGTCTGATACCCATTTTCATATACAAACTCTGCAAGGTGCAAATAATCCTCCCACTTGGTGGGGTGGTTCATGACATACATTCGAAGCATGTCTTCAACAATTTGGTTTACTCTTTTAGTCTGCTCATCCGTCTGCAGGTGATAAGCAGTGCTAAAGTTCAACTGTCTCTAATCCAGAGAATAAATATCTCCAAAAGTTTCATGTAAACTTAACATCTTGATCTGAGATAATTGCTTTGGTTATCCCATGCAATATAAATATCTCTTTTAGCAAGATATCAACAATGTTCACGGCCTTATAGGTATATTTTATGGGGATGAAGTGTGTTGCCTTTGACAGCTTGTTAATGACTACGAATATGGAATCATTTTACTTCTTGGTTTTCGGTAAGGCAGTAATAAAATCCATACTGATAACCTCCCACTTCCATTCCAAAATGGGAAATGGCTGTAGCAATATTGAACAATCCTAGTGCTCAGCTTTAACAGGTTGGCGTTCTTGACATTTCGTAATATACATTGCAATGTCGGCCTTTAACTTAGGCCAAAAAAAGTGTCTATTGATGGGAGATATCATCTTTTGATATCTTGGGTTCCCCGAGTAGGGTGCCCTATGAAATTATGTGAGGATGCTAGACCCAATGTCCCCTCCATGTAGAACATACAATATGTCCTTGGACCATAGTAATCCAGAGTCATCCACCTTGTATTCCTTCTATTGTTGAAACAACCGATTCTCTTGGACCTTCTTGAGGGTTTCCACATAGAACGGTTCAACCTTGTTGGCTGTTATAATCTTCTCATGAAAATATGCATCAATTTGACTCAAGGTCACCTCATATATCATATGAGCTTATCGACTCAAAGCATCGACAACTTTGTTCTCTTTGCCTTTAATATGCTTTAGTTCAAAGTGATACTCACTCAGGAAAGCCAATCATCTGACTTTCCTCACATTTAGATCAGGTTGATCGAATAAATATTTTAGACTCATATTTTCAGTCTTTAGAAGGAACTTCCTCCCCATAAGGTAGTGCCTCCACATCTTCAGAGCATGGATAATGGCCACTAGCTCAAGATCGTGCGTGGGATAATTCTTCTCATGCTCTTTTAATTTCCACGATTCATAATAGATCGCATGATCATTTTTCAAGAGGACTCCTCCAATTCCTTCCTTGCTTGCATCCGTGCATACAATGAAATCCCCATTGGGATCCGTAATCCGCAACACTGGTGTAGTCATCAAAAGCTGCTTAAGATTTTGAAAAAAAAATTCACACGTGTCAATCCATAAGAACTTGTTCACTTTCTTCGGCAAAGCCATCATGGGGCAAGCAATTCTCAAGAATTTCTTAATGAACTTTCGATAATACCCAGCTAAACCCAAAAATGACCTAATGTTAGTGAAACTAGTCGGGGTAGGCCAATCCTTTATAGCTCGAATATTTTCCAGGTCCATAGCTATTCATGCCTCGGATATGATGTGACCTAGGTACTGTATTTGTGGTTTGTAAAAATCACATTTACTAAACTTAGTGTAGAGCTGGTGTTCTCTCAACACTCGAAGTATTATGCAAAGGTGTTCTTCCTGTTCCTTTTTATTCTTGGAATAAACCAGAATGTCATCAATAAAGACTAGAACAAACTTATGCAAATATTTACTGAATATGATGTTCATCACACACACAAAGTTTGTGGGTGCATTGGTCAACCCGAACGACATCATTACAAACTCGTAGTGCATGTACCCCATACGAAAGGCGGTCTTGGGAATATCTTTGTCTCGGATCCATACCTGATGGTACCTAGATCACAGGTCAATCTTTGAAAATATTTTTGCTTCTCCCACCTGGTCGAACAAATCATTGATCCTAGGGAGTGGGTAATGGTTCTTTATAGTCATTTTTTTCAACTGATGGTAATCAATGCACATCCACATATACCATCCTTCTTCTTTACGAATAAAATTGGCGCTCCCCAAGGGGACACATTGGGTCGGATATACCCTTTCTCTATTAACTCCTGCAACTATAGTTTGAGTGTCACCAATTCTGGTGCACTCATGTGGTAAGGGGTTTTGGATGCCGAAACTGATCCTGGGGTTAGTTCGATGGAAAAGTCTAGGTCTTGTTTCGGAAGTAATCTAGGGATTTCCTCAGGAAACACATCCTTGATTTCTTCAAGAACGGGGAATTCTTCTCTGCGTTGTTCTCTATCAGACTCTATGTCTCAGATGTTCACCGCAAACAACTTGCAGCCCTTCCTAACACACTTCTTTTCTTGTAAAAAAGATATTTGTCTTATAGAAACTTTCTTTGGGATGCCTTGAACCTTCACTTGGTTCCCTTGGTTATCAGTACATAAGATAGACTTGTGTAGACAATCGAGCACGACATGGTGTTGTTCCAACTAGTTCATGCCAATAAGAATATCATACGATCCTAAAGGTAGGATGTTCAGGCTTACCTTACTAAGGAAACAATTCAGGTTTACTTCACATTCTTTAAAAAATTTCAAAACCTTTTGTTTCGTACTGGTGGCTAACTGTACCAGCCAAGTTTTAACATGCTTTACTTTGCCTAACTTGCATAAATAATCAATATTAGGTGCAACATAGCTTTGGCAAGCACCAAGATCAATAAGAATTGAAATAGAGGTGTCCAATATCTTACCTTTGATCTCGACCATTGTAGCTTGATGGTCCTCCTGTCAGCCATCTAATGTGCATAGATTTGTGGGGTTCCTGCTATACCCTCAGCGGTAGGTTCTTCTTGCAAGTTATGCAAGACTCCATTATTCTTATTCTTACATTCTTGGGCATATTGTAGTCTGTTTCACTTACAGCACTTGATTGCTAAAGAGGTAGCATTGGCTCCACTCGCCACTTGCTTATTACCATTAGGAGTTGGTACATAAGGATTCATACGAGTTTGGTTGAAGTTCTTGTTCACTTGAAAGTTGTTATTTTTCTTTCTATAAGGCTATGGGTTTGACCCAGGCTTATGGTTATCAGAAAAGTTTCTAGACTTTTCTCTTTTTTGGTTCTGTTTTACTTGCCATAACTACCCATGCTCATAGCAGAGTCGGGCCTTGTGTAGTGCAGTATTTAGAGTCTTTGGAATGTCGAATTCAATCCTATCCTAAAAACTAGGAGGAAGACATCCTAGGAACTGCTAGATCCTTACCTTCTCTTCTTTGATATACGATACATAATGCAGCAGATTTAGAAATCTGTTTATAGATGCGTCCATAGTCATGGACCCCATGCACGGCTCATGGAACCCTTTTACCTTGCGGTCAAAGAACCTTTTTGACATGTAGTTTTCTTGGAAAATATTTCTAAATTTTTCCCATATTATTTCTCGTAGCTCATATTTCTTGGTGTGCTTTAAATCTCCCCACCATCTTGCTTCCTTACCATTCAAGTTGTACATGGCAAGCCTAGCTTGCATCACAATTGAATAGTTATGAACCTGGAAATACTTAATCATTCCCAACAACCATTCTTCAACCTTTTCTCCCATATTTACTTCACCTTCATAGGTCAAGGCTCTTATTGTTTGAAACTCCCCAAGAAGACTGTCAGCTCTTCTTTGCCTCTTTCTCCATGGAGAAAGTGAGTCATCACTAGTAGGACTGTGATGATCTCCTTTAGTTGCTTCAGGTGTACATTCCTTTTTTGCTTCTCTTGGGCTGCTAGCCCACTCATGGTATGGTTCTCTTTTGGATCTGTTGGTGGAATGGGTAAGTTTACCTTGCGGGCTCCCTCTCGTCATGTTACGCAATAATGCTTCATTTTTAGCTTGTTGTTCCTTTCTTTCATTTAGACTGTCTTCTCTGAAACTTTTCAGTTCAGCTTGAAGACTGTGAAAATTTTTGAGCACATCAGAGTTTAGGTTGACCACCAAGTTCACTTCCGGAGTGGAGGTGGTCATTTCTTCCTGCCGGCTATTTTCTTCCTCAGTATTAATAACTGAACAGCGCTGTAAAAGAAATTCTGAAACACAAAAAAATTTAATAGTAGCAAAAATTTCTTTTAGTAAAAAAAATTACTTATCATAC
>LPNX010378633.1:210905-256374 GCA_001517045.1 Pseudotsuga menziesii | reverse complement strand
CCAACATGCATGCTCAAAAGGGATGTCAATATTTTCAGCAAAACGCTTCTCTGCCATTTTGATTTTTTCAAATGCATTTGAAGAATGAAAAGCCATGAGATGAACTTCCAAATGAAATAGGGATGGAAGACTTGCACAAACTTCTTGGATATTTAAGCACCCTAAATATGTAGCTTTCACTTTCTCAACAATAAAACCAGCGTAGCCTTTGCAGATTTTGAGTCTTAAGTAGTTCTGAGTGATGATGTATGTATATGTGCATTATTGAATGTAGTAATTATGTTTGATTCTTGGTCTGTGCATAAGAGTGATTCTTTATATATCTACCGGTTTGAGAATGTTAACACATGCATGCATGTGATCAAAAGAGGCAATCCTCTATTGGGGAGAGTTATCTATGTTTTATTGGACCTATAGCATATGACTGTTTAATACAATGTGAAAATAAATATAGATGTTTATGTGTGTGGAATCGCTGCTCCAAGAATGCGATCTTGATATATATTGTTTATAGACCACTACGGTATGCAATTGACTTCATAGTGAAGAGGGAGAGATTCTTAGATCTTATTGAGTAAAGAAGAACTCGGACAGGCCAAGCTAACTTCCCAGATTGAGACATATGTACTTTGTTCCTATGAATACTATGTTTTACACTGAATGAGGAATGCGTTGAGTGTTGTAAATTGTGATTGCTTTGAGCATTTGTTATAAAAGAGTAATGTATACTGATTGATACCCTAGAGTCTGACTTGTATTGTTGTAGTAACTCCAATATATACATCGTGCCGGTTTTAAGGGAGTATGGGTTGAATTTCAACATATATTTGGGAGATGTCATCCTTCGATACATAAACAAAGAAAATTGTCTAGTCGTGAAATATGCATACTATATGCCTAGCCTGTGGAAGAATGCATGCTAGAATGCCCACCTGTGGAGTATATAAGTGAAAATATCAGTTTCGAGGACATCAACAAATGCACCCAACCTTTAGATGGTATTTGCGAGTGTATTCAGAGGTAAATGGTGGTCAAATGATTCAAGGGATTACAGACTGCTATTGGTGATTGTGCCCAGTGATAGTGCTCCACGAGGGTAACCAGAGAGCAACGTATTGTTTCATTTTAAATCGATTGCTTCAAGAAACAAGGTAAGTCTTCTTAGAGATAAATAATTTTATTTGGGCGAGTGCTCTGAGTCCACGCATTATAGTCATTGTCTTAGTAAGAAGCCATAGAAATAAAGAAAAGTTTGTTCAATACTGCATTAGAGACAGAGTGGTCTTATCTATGGCATCATTTGTTATAACAGAGGATGTTTTGAAGCGATGTAAATAGAATCTCGACAGTAATTAGCAGGTCTGTGTTTTAGGCTTGCATCACTGTGAGTGTGATGAACAGCAATTTGCACGTTGCAAGAGTTACTGCCACTAGAAGAATCATTGTTCAATTGCTTAGCCTTCTAAGTGTTAGGGAAGACGAGACCTGTCCAACAACATTACTGCAGAGAGGTATGTCCAAGGTCGAATATCCGACGTAGTCATAGAGCTCTGAATTTAAGTTGCAGTCCTTATCTTCAGGTTCAGGTTGGATAGTATATGGAATTTCATTGCAATCCGTATCTTCAGGTTGGATAGAATATGAAAGTTCATTGCAATCCTTATCTTTGGGCAGATGTCCCATTGACGAGGCCTGAGAAAGGGGCATTCAAATTTGGATAAATTCTACTTCTTGGAAACCTCATAATAATCCATTCATTAGTCTTAAGGAGTCATCTCCCAAAATGGACCCTGTGGATGTCCTTATAATAAGAATGCGAGCTACAAGAACAAGAGCATCATCAGTATAAGCAAACCTCCCATACTCTACCTTCAGAACTTGATTTACTAGGTGTTCTTCAAGTTCGATGGATAAGGCACGCCTCATAACAAGTTCACACACTTCTCCTACTGCTGTTCATACACAAGATTGATTATTAGAGGTTGTTACATGCTCAATTTTTTTGGATTTTTGCTTCTTCATAGTTGTATGAGACTGTTTTGGGGTTGAAAAGTGCCCATTATCCATGTAGGTGTGCCCAGGAGTGATATAGGTGACTGATTATGCTCATGACAGTCCATATTTTTTAAGATCCATGGTTGTTCCTCATGAAAGTCACCCAAAGAAGTGCCCATATTTGTTGTAGGAAATTTGATTTTTGCTGAATGTATAAGGGTTTTCTTCTATCGTTATCGGCACTGAATGTGAATTAGACCTTTTGCGGAAGAGGCATTAGGAAAATGTGTACATATACTTTAATAAGACAAATTCATGCATTTCATAACTAGCCGATTAACTGCTGAAAGTCATTGTCAGGACAGTTATAACGACATTTCATTTTTGGTTGGCAACTTGCCACACACACACATAACTATCTATTATGTTCCATCTCTGTTCCACTATGAGGCATCCAGTGCTTTGATGATGTTAAGTGGGTAGATACCTTTCTACTTCTGTACACAAGGTCAACATGCTTCATAAGAAGAATAGAAAGACCATAACTAATGTCCTATTTGTAGCACTTTTCATTTGCTTTCTACTCTTTTTTTGTGGATTTTCATCATTCTTTAATGATTTATGTTGTATATGTCAAATGGTTCTAAAATCCTATAAATGGTGCCGTAGAACAGGATGCTAAAAACTATTTGAAGTTGGAACTTGCTTAATGTTGTAACTTTACAATAAAATATTTTCTGACCTATTTAGCAGTAAAAGATGGAGAGGAAAGAGAATCAAGAGGATCATTGATGATGCTGAGCTTGGTGAAGAAACAAAGAAAAATATTGCGATTTAGAAGGTCATTCTTCATTCACGTGTTTTAACCAAAATATTTCTGCTAGAATTATTATCAATCTTAAAGATTGAATCCAATTAACAACATTTATATGGATGTCGTTGTTAAAATATGGACACTTTTGTTGTCTAAATAAACAGGAGCGCCAGGACCACCTGAAGATGTTGCAACAGCATTCTATGTTTGAACAATGGTCAAAGGGATCAGCTAGTGAGTGTGGAGAAAATGCATGGGCCAAGGAAAATGAATTACTGGGTAATGCTGCTGAAGGCTTTATTGTTAATGCTGCTAGAGAACAAAATGAGGCAGAAGTCAGAATATCTCCATCTATCTCATGTATCTTGAAACCTCACTAGGTTTGTTTTATATGTTTATGTTATACGATGCTGGGTAAGAGCTGATGCTTCATTGATTTTGTTTACAATGCAAAATGCAGCAGTGAAAATGCTATTGGAATTTGGAAAGGAGTCGGATTCAGTTTTTTAGGAATGGACACGATAAATCAGGACTTTGAATCTGTAGTGGTTATTGTAGTTTGTTTAATAGTCTAGAGCTCATCCTTGAATAAGGTCAGTTAGTTTCATTACACAGTAGGCTTATCTGAGCAGTGTTGCAAATATAGTTTATGAGGATCTCCCCATAAATAATTATTTTAGTTATTATAAAAAGGTTTGCAATCATTTTCATTTTTGATGTTTTTTCCTTCATCTACCGTTATAATCTAGAGTCTTTATATATATAATTCTAGAGTCTACTTCATTTACATGTCTGGGACTAATGTAAATATTGATGCACGATTGCATACTCATTTGCAAATGCATATTTGATTGAATAAATTGTGTAAAACATAGTCTAAAACATTGCATTTGTACAGGATAGGAAAGCAGCAAAACATTCCAGGCATGCCCCTAATCAGGACTTGGGGACTATTTTAGGGATCAACAATGCTGAGTCATTTAATTACAAAAGCTCAGAGCAGAGTACCCCTATACTGAAANGTTGGTTTTAGATGAAGGGCATTTCCCACGCAACAAGGACACCAACATACTCCATGCTCTTTCCCAAATACATATGAGGAGACGGGTGTTATTGTCAGGCACACTCTTTCAGAACAATTTTAAAGAGCTCTTCAATCTTTTGAGGCTGGTAAGGCCTAATATTTTAGATTTGAACTCTTTTCAAGCCTTCTTCAGCCGGTTGATCAGTATCATTACTGCAACTGAGAGGCATCCAAAATTAATGTACAGGGGGCATGTTCAAGATACAGTTTAGAGAATCAGGTTCCCTTTGTTTTCTTTGCTCACAATTCCTCTAAACTTTGTCAGAGTTCCAAGTATAGACTCTATAAGCTTAAAGCTAGCATATGTTCTTAAGATTTCTCAGATTTTCAGCGTTGTTATGTTTTCAAATATAAGAGCATCTCACTGTAGATTTGACCTTCAAATATGTATTTGCAGATAAATATAAAGATATAGAATGTATTCAATACCATCAGCTAAGACCTCTAACATGCTGCGTATTGCATGGCTATTAACTTACAAGTGTTTCAGGTCTCTCTGTTTTCGGTAGCATAGAGATTACAGAACCACTTAGTAATATAGCAGCACATATAATATGGTGAATACTACCTCTGGATATATTCACAGTACTGATTGCTGCAAGGTTGTTGACTGCAAATTATTATTATGCACTAGACGTAGAAGCTGTGGAAGGAGGAGGCGTCTGCCCAAACGAGGGCAGGTGAAGGAGGCCATTGTAATCTCTGTGTTAAAAATAATTGTTTCTGCTATTTCAGTGGGAAAGACCTCCTCTCGTTCCCAAAAACATGATTCTACTGATCAGATGAAATAATTCCAATTAAATGATCGACAGCTCGCATATTGTGCATGTATACCTATGGTTTTTGTAAAACTGAAGAACAAGAAAGAGTTAAGATGAGCGAAATAAACACATGAGTTATGGTTTGCAAAGTGGTCAAAATGTTATTTCTTCTTGAATTCCATTTACAGTTTTAATGATCTGAAATATCTGCCTTCTGCTTTCTGGTCATTTGTCACTGGCATGGGCTAAAGAGACCGTGCCAATATTTGAAGTCCATCTATTGTTACGATTTGATTATTATTACATCTTCAAAGGCTTGTATTGTTATAATGTGATATTTTTTCTCTGTAAAATGTCTTCGTTCTCCAACAAGTCTTGTTGGTCATATAAATAGGGCTTAGTTACATGATTAATTGAATTGAATGGCGGCTTTTAAAATTAAACTTTTCAGAAAAAAAATAAAAGCTATCAAGCTGAATTTATCAAGTAATTTTTTTAAAAAAAAATTTCAAATACCGTCGCTTAAGCAATGGCTGGAAGTATTTTTTTTTTTTAAATTTCACCAACCGTGGATACAGCGACGGAAAGACGTGGCTATAGCGACGGAAAGGCGTGCCTATAGCGACGGAAAGGCGTGGATCTAGCGACGTCTTGGATTTGCATTTTTTTAAAAACCTTGTACGGTGCGTGGCTATAGCGACGAAAAGGCGTGGCTATAGCGACGGAAATGCGTGGCTATAGCGACAGCTTGGATTTGAATTTTTTTTAAAACCTTATACAGAGTATGGCTATAGCGACGGAACGGCGTGGCTATAGAGACGGCAAGGCGTCGATATAGAGACGGCTTAGACATTTAACAAAATATAGAACATTGTCTCTCTTGCGACACAAATTAGGGGTCGTCTCTATTGCGACGAAATAGTTTCCATGGAACAAAAAACACTTAGACGTGGCAATATCCATGCTTTTTCGTGGATGTTGCCATGTTTTTTCGTGGCAAAATTGATCACTTGTACTAGTGAACAGTTCTGGTCTGCGCACTCAGCAGCAGATCTGCCCTTCAAGTCTAACTACGCACTTAGCTGCAGTTCCTTTCTTACAATCTCTAAGTTGCGCACTTAGCTGCAGTTCCTTTCTTACAATCTCTAAGCTGCGCACTTAGCTGCAGTTCCTTTCTTTACAAAACCCTCTGCGCACACAGCTGCAGAGGTCGTCCACGTACACAGCTGGGACTTGACCTTAAAAACCCAAAAAACAGATCTATCTTCTTTGCATTAGATGATCCTCATTTCATTAGATGATCTTGACATATTTACATGAATGCCTATTTATACAAATGCACTATTACAACATCATGGGCTTACACCCGAATTTTATGGATAATTACAAAAAATAGGGCTTTGACTCAACCCTGACACCCCTAAGACTATTTTGAGTCGCAACTCCGCTTACAAGCTTCCATAAAAACCGCAGAGTTACCAAAGTTAGTGACCGTTAAGGTGCGTGCCCCAACACATAGAAACTCTACAAAAATTGTAATCATAATTTCATTGAATAAAGCTTTTCGACTTTGGAGGTCTACAGGATTGTCTCTTCATTGGTGGATGTGTTGTATGAGGTGATTTATTTCCATTCTTTCAATTTGTTATTTATGTGTTGAATCAAACAACTAGCTTTAGAAGTCTATTATTAGAACATAAGATTTACCATTTCCTGCTGTCAAGTTGGTTTATTATGCAAATTTAAGCATAATCTAGATCTGTACAAATATTCAGTTATATGAAGTATTGATCTTGATTTGCATATTCCTAGCATACTAGTTTTTATTGTCTGATCTCACTGGGTATCAAGTTGGATTGTTTTTACAGATCTCGCCATTTGGAGAAGGGTGTGAGCTCAGCTGCATCAAACTCATCTCCATCATCATAAGAACCTTATAACATTGTTGACTTTGAAGACCTACAGAGAGTTTGGCTTTTTCCAAGAGGAAAAAACAAGGAGATCTTCCTCCAAAGTTCCATCTCAAATTCTTTCATAAATTTAAATACTTCTTGGTTACCGAACTTCCTTCCTCTAGTTCTCCCTTTGCTCCTTAACTTCTTTTGTTTCCTTGCTTGCTATCCCCTTTCCTCCTTGACTTGTTTGCATTTTCTCACTTTTTCTTCATCGCTGCCCCGTTTTCTCTCTCTTTTACCATCCCTTTTCTCCATTTTGGACAGCCCTAGTGTGCCCTAGCTTTCTTCCCTTGTTTGCCTCTTTTTGCCCTAGTTTTTGGGCTTCCTTTAACCTTGTTTTTGGCCATTTCTTTTACTTTTTGCTCGCTTTCTCGTTTTGCACTTTTTATGACAGCCACTTATTTCATGGTTCGCTGTCCCGTTTTGCACTTTTTATGACAGCCACTTATTTCATGGTTCATTGTCCCGTTTTGCACTTTTTATGACAGCCACTTATTTCATTGTTCGCTGTCCCGTTTTAAACTTTTTATGACAACCACTTATTTCATTGTTCGCTGTCCCATTTTGCACTTTTTATGACAGCCACTTATTTCATTGTTCGCTGTCCCATTTTCTTCAATTTTGTTCATCCCTTAGCTTCTTAGTTGGCTACCCGATTCTCCCATTTCTTTGGTTTTGATCCTTGCTTAGTTTGTTTGCTTTCCCTCTCTCATCTTCTATTGTTTCAGCTCTCTTTCCTTTTGTTCTTTTTACTCTCTTCAAACTTCTTCCCTTTACCCTTTTCAAAGTTTAATAAAAGATCTCAAAAGTAAAAATACAAGGCACTCTCCTTTTTACAGGTTATAATTTTTGTAGAGTTACTTTGCCTTTATCTAAAAATCCCTTTCAAGGATCAGGTTCCTTAAGGCACTTTGTAAAGTTTAATAAAAGATCTCTGTTTGAGTGGGGTTTTTAAGTCCCCACTCTCTTCCTCCCCCATTTGGGGAGGCTTGTGTTGTGTGTATGCTTTGAGTAGTGCTAGTTTTCATCATTCATTATATCTCATGCTTAGATCACTAATTGTTAATTCATCACTTTTAAGTTAATTATTCAGTTTAAATTGTTTATCTTTCTATGATTAATCAACTACTTAAATCTCTTGAATCTCACCATAAGGTGGATCAAGAGTGCTCTCTATCGGAGAGTTTAAGCAACTAATATCATCTTGTGCTTGTTTAATCAATTAATAATCTATAAGTAAGGCTCTTGAACTTGCAAGAACACAAGTCAAGAGCACTCTCTATCGGAGAGCATTTTAGATTTGCATAGTCCTTGCATTAGCTTCATATAGATTAGCTAAGTCTCTTGAACCATGATCATAAGATGAGGTCAAGAGCGCTCTCTATCGGATAGTTTTAATTAATTAACTTAAATAAATTTGCAACTCACACCCCTTTTAATTAAATAACCCCATTTTCTCCTTGCCAGAGTATGCCTTGACTGATCCTAGATCGGAATACCCAGAAACGACATTGGATTTCTAAACCCCACAAGAGGAACTTAACTAAAACTTTTCCCCATAACCAACGCACCGGCGTTGTTCGATAAATACTGAGGCATGTGGGAAAATTACAAGTGTGGGTGCCAGGATACCTAATCTGGGCACTGGTAGTTAAGTTATTGAACACTTACCTTTGACCCCAGACAGGTCCGTCATGTCTTTGAATGGAACCACTGAAGGTATTACCGGTTAGGACATCTAGCTACCATAAGCAAAGATCACAAGTAAAAACTCTTAAAACTTACCAAGAGCACTTACAAAACCTCACATTCACTGGCATCTTTTGGGATTCACATCATATTTACATTCGAAGCATCTCTGATAAGTTGACTCCATAGGAACTGGTCCTATCTTTTACGCATTGTTGATAATCTGGGCCATTTGTCCATCAAATGTTTGATTATAGATCATATCTGTGAATGCTTTATCTATTTCGTGAAGTTCTCAAATATTTGTCTATATTTCAATTCCAGTGATAGCAACGTGGATTGCTTTGTCTTGTGCTCAATTCATCACATTAATCATTTTAAATCACAATAACTCCTAAACAACACCCATCTGCATCTGAAACATCTAAAAATTAACTTAAAATATTGAGCCATAGAAAAATCTTTGTTAGGGACTACCCCCCTTGGCTTCGTCAGGAGTTAGCCTAAACGGAGGAGCTAGGAGTAGGTGACAGTACCTAGCTCTATGCTTGCCCCCAAGGTCACACCTCTCCCACTTTCTCAAGTGAGGAGATAGCTTTCAGAAGATTTCTGCTGTTGGTGTGCAATCGGCGGACAACATGGTCCATTTCAAATTTTGTTCAGGATTGGACAAGTAGCTTATCAATTAGCATTACCACCCAGTTTAAGAGTACATAATGTTTTTCACATCTCTTTATTAAATAAATATGTTCATGATGCTACTCATGTCGTTAACTGGAATGATGTATAGGTGGAACCAGAAGGATATTTTCTTGTGGAACCGGACTGTATCCTCAGGCGAAGAGAGATCACACTTCGGAACCGCACCATTGGACAGGTGAAGGTGCAATGGAAGCACCTTAGTCCAGAGGAATCCACCTGGGAATTGGAAAGCAAGATGCAAGATGCATATCCAATTCTGTTCCAGGGAATTCTGAGGAAGAAGAATAAATAACATCGAGGACGATGTTATGTTCTAAGGGGGTGTGTATGTCACATGCCCTAATTTTGCAAAAATAATATTATCTTATTTGATTTTATTTAAAGACAATATGTTAAATTTTATGCTAAGTTGTAATTGATGACTTAGCAAAGTAAAGGATATTGAATGTAATTCTGAATATTTTAATTATAAATAAATAAAAGTGGAGACAACAGCTTAGGAGAGCTATTAAAAGAGTGTTTACTGGTCAAAAATTGGTGGAGAAGACTGGGTGGAGAGCAAACAGACAAGTGGCAGCATCCTCAAACCTCTTCCAACTATTGCAGGTGGAAACCTCCCTACATTTGGGGTCATGATCCCCCAAGAAAGTGGGATCAAAGTAGGTGGCTCAATTAATGACAACTGACCCAAAAGACCTAGGCAATCTTTATAAAAGTTCCCATCGAAAGAGAGCTGAGGCTACTCATTTTCTAGGGAAGTGATCATTCAGGTGAATGTACTTCAGAGAAATTCAATGGCAAGGGAATTTGTGGAAAGAGTTTGAGGGGTTAACTGCTAAGGGATCTAGTGCAGCTTTTCAGCTGAAGGATCTTACTGCTGAGTGCAGAGTGATTATTGAGTGATTGGACTAGTTTGTTGTTTGCTTGCTCCACCAGTTCTCAGCCAAGGAGACCAGGAATAGGCTCGAGGGTCCTGAGGAAGCGTTGTTTGAGCGCTCTCTAGGAGTTGGTAGGGAGGATCGGCCTCCTAATGCTGTTGTTGTCCAGCTTAATCAGGTTCTACAATATTTTTGTTTTACTGTGTTAGATGGTTAAATATGGATCTGACTGCTAAATGAATGTTAAGTATTTAGATGTAAAATGTTAAGAGTTAGTAATCTTTTTGGATTAGTGAAGGAATGAATCTAAAGATATCAAAATAAATTCTAATCTGAGTTTTTCCACGTCTGGGAGGACCAGACCGTACTCCAGCACAGACAGTGTATTTAAAGTAGATGAAGGAATGATAAGAGACTAAAATGATTAGATATGTTATGCAGAATACTTCATTTCAGAATGTATATTATTATCAAGAAAGAACAATAATCTAGTTATCCATGTTATTGTTTTACAAGTTTATTTATGTAAATGGAAAAGAAATAGCAGTAAACTAATACAGGTAAAAGAATTTTTATAATAATAAAGTATACTAGGGGTTAAGATATTGTGGTTACATACAGTAGTTTATTCTTCTTTTTTATTTAAAGTTAAAATATGCTGGAGGTGAAACTGTGTCATATATATATATATATACATTTCCCTGTGTTGATTTAATAACTTTTGCAAATGCAGTAGGAATAACCCAGTCAAACCACTTTATTATATTCTGTTAAGTAAAGATTTAAACTAGAAATACATAGTTTATGTACTAATAATATCAATTAACCCAGTCTACAAATATTCGAACCTCAAGTAGTGTGTTATTAAAATAATTAAATTATAAAGAATAAACTAGGTACATAGTTTATGTACATCTTACCAAAGAACTCTAATAAACTCTATCTGTATTTTTATTACATAAAATCAATAGAGTATGATAGTAATTAACTTATAAATAAATGATTATTCATGAAAATAACTGCATTAAAATTTTACAAACAGGATATACCTGTGAAAGTAAATTACAGGGTCGAAACCCAAAAAGGCAAATATTATATTTACAAATGATAAAAATGTAAGCTATAATCCAATCACTCGGACTCTTTATCTAATGAACAATTAAACTAATGGTTTACAGTCCATTAAGGACAATGAAAAAGACAATTATAATAATATAACTGGAAATTTACACCACATATCTGTAACACTAATTAAACAAATTAAACTAAGTAACATAAGCTTTTAAGAACAAATGGAAAGATTTATTTTACACAAGGGTTACCTACAAGAAAACCCTAGCTCATATATCTGAGCGAAATAAGTAAAATTTATAAATAAACCAAGACTGGGTGACAGTCATTAAACATTAACAGTAAACTAATTACGAAGTATGTTAAATAGTAAATAGCTTCATTCACAAGTCAAATAGGTTTAAAACCATAAAATTACACAGAGTGTCAAATAGAAACCTGTAAACCGAGTTCGAGCTCGAAGACAGAACTGTCTTAACAAAAAAAAAATATTGTTTTATATCATTAAGCCATAAGGCTGAACACTGAAGACCAAATACAATACTCAGCTCAAGGTCGAGTCTACCCATCGACTAGCGAGGGTTTGAGACTTGTTAAAACAATAATGACCTGTAAAAGAGACTGCTTCATTAATGGCGAGCCTAGGAAAGCTTCCCCAGCTCAGGGTTACTCCAAATGACAACCTTGATACAAGTAGGGAAAGAACCCAACATTTTGACCACGGGGCTTACCTGTATGAAGTCATGGCTTTCAAAGACAGTCGGTGTACTTTTCTCCACAGTGGATGTATGTAATCTCAAGCCCCTGCAAGGAGTTTTCATTTCAAGGGTCAGTACATGAATTTCTTAAAATATTGTTTACCCTATTGTAACAGAAAACACATGCTGTAGGATAAAATAACATTAATAAATTACATGTGATGTCAATGTCGAACAGTCTTATGGAAAGATTGTCACCAACAGCATTGCGTGTTTTTAGTTTTCCACACTCTATGACGAGGGAAAAGCACTCTCCATCAGCAAGTAAACTCTCAGCTTCACACAAGCAGTAGAAGGCCACAAAGAAAGGCAAGTTGGGATACAAGCCATTCGCAAACCAAGTGCAAAGGAAACCAGCAGACTTTTTTGCAGAGTATAAACCCAACAACTAGTAAAGCTCAACCTATTACGTAGAGATAGGCCACGAGGACGATGAGAGGAAGCTTTGAGCAGACAGCAAGCCAAGTGCATCAAAACTCAACAAACACTTACAAAGTGAAAACTCATAATCACAAAGAATGGAATCAAAACCGAATACCAGAGGCTAAAGCAACATTGACCCAAGACTCAGGGAAACTGGAACAGAGGAGAACTTATGGCCGCCATGAAAACCATGTAGAGCATCCTTAAGGGCCAGTGTGAACTGCGGAGGAAAAATGAAAAAGGGTGAAGGTTATAATGATTTTTATATCTCCAACACTGGGTCAGGAGAATACCACGTGTTCACAATAATTTAAACCATGTAGTGGGTTGTTTCAATAGTTTCCTGCAATCCAATGATAACCAATTATTTTAAACAATGATCTTACGATGCAAAAACTATATTATAAACCTTGTTATTACATTGTAATTCGAATATACCGCTTATCATATGGTATGTTAGTTCAGTATTGAAATAACAACGTTAAATTTATGTTGACCTAGCACAAGGTGTCACCACTTAAACTTTGGTTTATCCCGAAAACCATCATGCACAGAAATGTATCTCATCGTTAAACATATGTCCATTATATCGTAACATTGATAAAACGATATGGATGTTTGGTAAACCTTTTTCATTAACGTTGACCTTGGTAACTGTAGTAATCATTTGTTATATGGGAGAGTCCAAGTTGAATGGTTTAGAACCATAGAACAACTATAGTTTTCTATATTTAAATACATTATGGTCTATGCATGGTTAATCTCTTTTAAAACAACAATTCAAGTTGTGACATTTATAAGTTGCATAACATAGTATTGAGTAGAATCATGAACTCTATTTCAGACTTGTTTAGGACCTTTGAACTAACAATAGACTTGTATGTCTAATAAAAAAAATAGTATAGGTATGTTCATAAGCCTTGTAAAAACCAACGAATCAAATAATAGTAAACTATGAAATTGGTTATTATAGTAAAGGAACACTTTATGAATTATTTTACATAGTTCAAATTGGTTAGACTTTATTAGACTATGGTTGTTTCTCAACTTGGATTTTGCTAGTAATTCACCATGTCTATTTATTTAGTAAAATGGTTTATGATTAAACAAATAACTGGTGCTTAGCATAAGATAGAAGGTTGACCTTTATAGAAAACATCAACCTTAGAAACTGTGTGTAGACAATAACTTAATACAAGAAAAGTATTATAGAAATATATGAATTGCAATTGAATGATCCTACTCAAGTCTATAATCAATAGAACCACATGGTTTGACGTAGAAGTATAGGCAAACAATGTTTCCTTATGAAAAGATTCTATTTTTTTTACACTAAGCAAACTTATAATGTCAAGAAGTTTACAGACTGTAAATTTCCCTGCAGAAGACAAATATCGATCAGATTGTTACTCAAGTAAATAGTATGATAATGTATAAAAAAAACCAATAGTACAATCAGTATAACGTTGCAAGATATGCATATTAAAGTAGAAGTTACTTTGCAACTAAGATTACAAGTTTAGAGCCACAATGCGTATCTTTACTGTCGCTACGTACGATAAAAAAAGAAAATCTTTATTTGAACTTCGTTTACAAGAAAAACTTAAGAAAGCAAACTATTTTTACCTCCTGGAAGTGCTTGGAATTTAGTAGCTTATTTACTAAGATTATTAATTGCAAATAAAAACACTTATGGATACTTTATGAAACTAAAACGTTACTCGTTCGATCATACCTGTAAACCTGTAAGAACCAGTAATCTTTCTGTGTTAGCATAAATGCTAAGTAAGCCCAGGATTCAAAGTTAGATTCCACATACTTCTCAAAAAGAAAACTCATCGGTAAACTGAAATAAAACAATACGCAAGTAAACCTTATTCATGTTACAAAAAGGAAACTGCTTAGTTAACATAATTGAGATTATGTAATACTAATCATTTGACTGTTTCTTTTGCTGCTAACCTTTAGCTATTAGTAAACCGTAGTTTCAGCATTTTTATGTTATCTCAAAATTTTAATTTTTTTAAAAAATTTGGGGTTTTAACACAGGCTTAATGATGCCTGTAATTATTTCTGCTTCGTCTTGCAACTTTGCAACTTTCTCAGTCCTATGCTACTGTTGAGTTTGCAGTTCTACGGCTTATTGTTGTAAATTTTTCATATTCATAGCCTTAGACATTTTATCAGCTAAGGGAAACTTCTTCATTTTATTCTTTAGTTGATTTTCCTTTGTATCAGTAGTGCGCAACTACTCTACGACTTTCTCTAGCTTTGCATCGTCGATCAATGCAACTGGTCTGTGTACATTTTAAAATGTCCACCCAACAAGTAGTGTATGAATTTCTGCAGAGCGTATAACATAGCTAACCTTTATCTTTCTGTCATGGTATAGTTATTATCTATTGTTGATATTTTTTGGTTGGAAAAGGCAATAGGATGATCAATCAACCCTTCTCTAGGATGCACAAGTACCACGCCGAGCATGATAGACGAAGCATCAACATGTACATGAAATTCCTTTTTCCAATTTGGAAATACAAGTATGGGCGCTATAACCATCTTGTTATTTAAAGTGTCCAGACTCTCTTGGAAAATTTGTGTCCACTAGAACTTAACATATTTATTCAATAAATTCTCCATCAGAGTAGTCGCCTCCACATATCCTTTGATAAATTTTATCTAGTGTCATGTATGTCCTAATGTATCTCTCAATTGCGGTGGTAGGTTGACGATAATCGCAATTTTGGTAGGTTCGACCAATATTCCATCACGACAAACTACATGGCCCAACATAATTCCAAACTGGGTACAAAAGATGAATTTCTTTAAGTTTAGTGAAATTTGATACTGATGACAGCGTTCCAGCGTCATCCTAATGCTCTCAATATGATCCTTAATGAGCCCAAATATTGTCTAACCGTCGAAGTAGATCTCAAGAAATTTGTGAATAAAATATTTGAAGGAAACCACTACTATTCTAGAGAAAATAATAGGATCATTCTTGAGTCCAAAGGGCATTACTGTGTATTGGAAACAACCCCACTCCATTGCAAAGGTGGTCTTGTGTCAGTATTCATTTTCAATTCTGATCTTATGGTAGCTAGAGAACCCATCAGTGAATGAATAAATTTCTTGACCCTCGACACTATCCAGCACTTCATTTATAAATGGAGTCAGAAATGGGTCATGTAAACGAGCATCGTTCAATTTTCTTAAGTCAACGCAAATCCGCAATTCACCAATAGTCTTTTTGTCTTACACTACTATCGAACTGGTCCTTTCTTATTCTTCTATAGGTTATATGATACCTACATCCAAAATTCATCCCAAATATGCCTTGAATTTTTCTTTATGACATTGATTCAATCGGTATGGTCACTACTTGATAGGTTTTATGTCGGGCTTTAAAGGTATCTTCATTTCTCCAAGGTCTTCGATAATCCCTTTCATCTCTGAGAATTTCGTAGGGAATAGATATTGAAACTTATGCAATATATTTGTGATTTTCTTGACAGTCTCATCATCCCATTAATATCCCATATTGGCAACTTTTGGATTCTCCAGGGTGCCAATATTTACTTTTTTTACTTTTAGTGGATTCAGAAACTGGTCGCTATAAATACCAAATCCTTCCACTACGCACGTACCTTCAGACTCAACTATGTTTACATTGAGTGGGTCATCGTCATCAGGTTCTCTCATCACATTGTAGCACTCCATCTAGTGTTGAATTGTTGCAGTGCGCTAATTAAAGTTAGTAATTGCAACAAGGATGTCTTCAAATATCTTTATCTTGATTACTTGCAATGCGGCATCAATCGACGGATGATCATCAACAAATTCAAATGCGTGTATGAAGATAGTAGCTAATTCATCCCAGTCAATGGTTCATTGCCTTAATTCAACTGATGTATATCATATCCTTGGCATCATGTATAACGTGTGTATGAACTAATGAACCCATTCCTCTCGCGGACATGCCTCCCATGTCGCATAACAATACTCAATATGGTCGACAAGATTAATCAATAATGTATAATTTTGACCAGTATAACTGATCTCTTCTATGAACCTTATCTCCAACAATATTCTACATTTTGGCCATTCCAATATAGAGTCTTTATGTACGACCCACCATCTGGCGGGTGTAACTTTTAGCATGAAGTCCGGGGAGGACAAGTGCTGATGTTCTACTACTTTTTCTTCAAACTCTTTTAGAAAAGACATAAGTTTAGGTAAACCTTCATAGGTAGGCAAATCACTTTCCTTAGTTCCTACCTGTCGAACATATCGTGTAATTCTTATGCACTTTCTCATGGGTACTTCGTGCATCTGATCCTGCTAGTTTTACAATGCTTCACCAGAATCTAATGTACAAGAGCTAATACTTCACCAACTAAGCTTCTCTTCAGCTATTGGATTTACATAGTCATCCCTCGCACATGTGATGTAATAAATATGGTCAAGATAGTCTCCTTATCCTTCATTATTTACTGGTTTGACGTATCTCTGACCTTCTAACTGATCAATTGGTGCAACCACCCTTAGATCTGAATATTCAAATGATAAGATTCTTTTATTAAAATTAATGATGGTTTGATTATCAATTACCCAGCCGGCCCCAAAAAGTACAGTATATGGGTTTATTTCATCAACAATGTCGATTACTTCAAAATTAACATACACTCTCATGCCTTCTACCTCGACATGCACTTGAGTCAATTGACCAATAGGTAGGACTTTTGAATGATTTGATAATATGATACGAATGGGAGACCAATCTAGTTGCATTTTTCCTATGCTTTCCTATGTTTGTGTCTTCATAATGTTGACGTCATATCCCAAATATAGGATAATGTAATAGATATCATAATCTCCTATCTAGGTTGTCAT
The DNA here is from genome assembly GCA_001517045.1 of Pseudotsuga menziesii. NCBI lineage: Eukaryota > Viridiplantae > Streptophyta > Pinopsida > Pinales > Pinaceae > Pseudotsuga > Pseudotsuga menziesii. The sequence goes on along the minus strand of LPNX010378633.1, from coordinate 239,351 downwards.
TCTTAACTCGCAACCGGTCTTGAATATTTTTCCCACATGGTTTATTCTTTTGTCTGGTCGCACTTGTTCTTGATTTTCTTCTATTAGAGCTTTCAATTCTATGACAACATATTTATCATGTATTAGCAATAAGCAACTTTTGAAAAAATCTTTAAGTTTACTAACCTTTCCCGTCGGTTTCTTTCAAAATAGCTAATCAAATCTTTCGGGAGTCTCCCTTATCGTCCTTCTTGGCAGTGTAGGAGCATACATCGATGCTTGATTCTTGTTGAAGAATTCTGGTCGCGGGTCCAAGATGACTTCCTTTTCTCTTTGGACGTCAAATGACACTTTATTTTGTGTTGTTGGTCATGCTGTGTGTCTTGGTCTGCTCCAATTGTAACACCTCCTCTTGTCATGACAAAAATATTTACTTCTCTCGGCTCAACAGAAATCATATGGATATACTGGTTGGGATTTGGGTTAGGATTCTGTAGAGGGTTTGAATTTTCCACATTTCTAGCCTTCCACTTCGCAATCAGTTGCGAACATTGTTTGACAGTATGATCAAAGGATTTAGAGTACGTACATGTCTTTGCAGGGATCTCACATTCCCTAGAAAAATGTCCTTGTTGTAAACAATTATAACATGTGAGTTGGCCTTTTCGCGACCTAATCCTCCTCCTTGTTGTTTTCCTTGACCTCGAAAATTTCCACCCCCCCACCTTGGTTGAGGGTATTGTTTTTGTGGATACTGATTTTGTTGATATTTGGGTTGAGGATATAGATTTTGTTGATGTTGGGTCGGTGGATATTGAGTTTTTGCTCACTCTGCTTGCATTTTCTCTTCATTCTTCATCAAATAGGTATCCACCGTTTTCTCCTACAACAGTTGGAAAGCTCTCCAATCCTTCTCATCATGGCCTACGGATTTACAAAATTTACAATACAGACTAGCCAACGTACCTACAATATTTTTCTAGTACAACAACTCTTCTGACCTATGGCCTCTAGTCTATCATATTCTACACCAAGGAATACCTTGTGCATTTATCAGATTCAACACTCCTGGTGCGACATAGTTCATGAATGTCGGGAAATTTCCCTTGTGGTGTCCTTCATTTCTGCATCTTGTACACCAAATTTCTTCTTGGACTTCCTTTCCTTTCTTAATGTCCTGGAGTTGTACCATAAGCTTATCTAGCTGCGACTGAATCTGCATCATTCCTGCACCAGTCTCTCAAATTGGTGAGGATTCCAACTTCATTGCTATCTCCAGAGCTTTAGCTTGTGAAACAATCTTCCATTGCATGAATGGAATTCAGATGTGTGACAACAGTGCTGAAATGAACCATTCCTTGTGTTGTACATCCAACATATGAAAGATTACATTATCCATTAATGTCTTAAATCTCCAGTCGAAGTCCAACACAGACTGTGTAGGCAATTTCTTAGTATCTTTAATTTTTGTAATACACTGATATTCAGATTTAGGATTTCTGAATTCATCTATTAATCCCACTTGAATTTGGTCAATCATTTTCTATGCGACTCTTGTCGGAACCACATAAAACTTCATATACCAGTCGAGCACATGACCCCCCAAAGTCATGATCATTTGCGCCTTCTTTATTGAATCATCTTAGACTTGTCGTACAGTCCATATGAGTTCACATAGAAACCAATGTTGCTTTGGGTCTTCTAACCAATTTCCATTGAATATCAGTAACTTAATATCGTTTTGAGCCATTACATTGACTATTGGTACGCATGGACAAAAAGTTTGGCTAGCAGGACTACCTTGTCCGCTATTTCCAATATTATTGTTAGTTGTATATACAAATCGACTAGGAGATGAGTTTTTGGATCTTACCTTCAGAGATGTATGTGGGGTCATGGGAGTTCTATACTCGTATTCTGGATCTGGAGCTTCGGCTTCTTATTCTTCTCTTTCTGATATAGGTTGGTATTCCTCTTCTTCGTCACAAGAATCTTCATCAAAGTGCAACACTAACTCGTAATCTTCTCCTTCGGTTGTGCTACAACTTCCTCTTCTTGTCATAATTCTTCTTCTTTTTCTCAACTGAAATCTCCTTCCATTTCTTAGTCGTCCACCTTCTAGTGCAGTTCCACTATCACCAGGGAACATATCAGCTTACTTTTCTCCATCTTTTGTGCACTTCTTCTACGACATAACCCAGGTATTTATATACATTTCCTTATTCGTCAAACTCTATCCACAGGATTCCTTTTTTGCATACAAGCATCTTTATCCAAGTTCTTAGAAATGTCAGGTATCTTCCTCATGGTCCTTGGAAATTTTTTCTTTTTCCCTCACTATATGATGTTAATGTGTCGACAAAAAACTCAGTAATGTATCGCTCCAAAATATTTTCTACCCAAAAATCATCATCCCTCGACACGGGGTTACTAATACTCTTCAGTCACTGAATCAACTAAGGATTCCACTCTGTCGGTTCTCCCCCTTGGAAATTTTTCCGTTGGGTTGCTAGCTTTGACAACCACTCATACAACACAATAGGAAACTTGCAAAATAAAATTTCATGAATATTCGTATATAGGTATCGCTCCAACCACATTGTTGGATTCAACTGCAATCCTTCACTTTCTTCTCGTGCAGACTCTAATGCTTTAGAATCCATCCACTCTTGAATTTCGGGCTTCATCGGATGCCAAAACATGTCCCTCACCACAATGACTCAGGGTCCCAACAATGGAAGCATTTTTGGGAATTTCTCCCTTCGACCCGAGTTCAGACCTTCTTCATACGACAACAAATCCCAAGATATTGGCCCTACAAAGAAAGGCTCAGTCGACAACACCTATGATACAGATGCAGTCTCACACGAGATATATCTTATGGGTAACTACCAGAACCAAGTTTCTGCAATTGGGTGCAAATTTCTCCTCTCACAACACCTTACCAAATTGCTCGACCGAAGCTAGCGGGTTTCTCACTTATATTTATTATGCACATTCAAGTTATTATTATTTTTATCTGTCGACAAAGATTGCAACATTCAATATAATTCATTATTAGTTATTCCAGCTAGCAACAGACGCATACAAGAACTACTTATAAGCAAATACATAAACACTTATTCACAACATACATTCATGTGACACAAATACATTCATCAAATACACATTGAAACGGTATTTAATGTGGAAACCCATCCTGAAAAAAACACAAAGGAGCTCTTTATTTAGAATAAGAATTATATTCACCTTTCATCTGCGCACTCAGTGACAGACTCTATTCTAGATATTATTCTACACTCTATACATACTTCTCTCTCCTATCATGCTCTTTGGTTGCATATATCTGAATTTTTATCTCCTTCACTCTATTATTGATCCGCACACAGGCTGGATCAACTGACTCTTCTCTTCGACTCTACTGTGGATCTGCACATAACCTGGATCGACTCACTCTTCTCTTTGACTCTTAGACTCTTACAAGAAACACAGACTAACTAGGAAGTAATATATGCAACTGACAGAATAGGAAGTAACCCGCATACAACTTGGGTTCTTCCATTTATAGACTCTTTACATGTCATTATTAGCTGACTTCATTTTGTTAGCCAACAGGCTGTCATTCCTATTCTCATGTATTTATGTTACAGCTGTCAGTGGACACTATCAACCCAAAATACAAAGATACTTTATTCCCTAAGACATGCGTGACTCTAGCTGACTTCTTACCCATGATCTCTTGAATTGTCCTTTTCAGTCGTTGCACACCATCTATCGTGGTTCCTTCCATCGCGGATGATCTTGTCGCATATTTTCCTTTTGTCGTGGACTTATTCCTTCGGGGCTACTTTTGTCCCAGATTTCCTTCTCTGGATACTTCTTATGTATTGTCTATTCCTCCATCACAACTTCCTCTGTTGCACAACCGGGCTCTTCACATTCCTAGCAAAATTCTAACTGAATTCTACCTATCTTCTCCTAGGGCCAATAGACGATATCCTCCATGTTCGACTTCAAATCCTTTATTCACATGGTTATAATTCATAATCTTCATTATATTTAGATGAATACCTTGGGTTTTCAACTTATAAAACCTAAGTTGTGCAAGATAATGCCATACTTTGTGAGACAACTCCATGTTTGAAGATCTATCTTTATCCTCATGTGGTTGCGATCCACTTTGTCAATTATTTGTGGCCATGTGGCCCTTATCAAATGATGTATATGTATCTTGTAACAGATCTATTGTTCCATATTATTGAACATGGCATCCTCTCAGTGATTATATTGAAAAATGACCTCTTATTTGTATGTTTAAGGTACTTCCTTGCAGCCTTGATTCTGGGTTCTCTGTGTTCCTCTTTTCAAATGTAATGTATTTTGTCCATAATTTCCCTCTGACCTCATACATTAGGAGAAATCTATTATCCCTCGAATCGAGACTTCTCCGTCTGAGTGACAATAATCAATGTTTTTTCACACAAAAGTACAAATGGATTGAAGAGCCCAGTTGCTATAGAGCAATATGATCTTAATCATTCAATGTGTATTCCATCTACAAATCTCATTGTACATGCTTCATGGGTAGGTTCTATTGGCCTAGAATTCTTACCATTTTGTTTGATTCATAACCCAACCCATACCTGTCTGAAGTTGATCTTTTGATTAGTGATGATTTCATCCAAAAACTTCAAGATTTTTCCAAACTTTTGTTGATAGTACAAATGTCCAGTGCTTACCTTTTGTAGTTCCTTCTTTAAGGAAACGATTTCCTTCTCCAGCTCCTTAGATTTTGTTTCTTTCTCTTTTAACTTTCTATCCAAATCCTCTTCTAGTCTTTTGAATTTTTCTATCTATTTTTCATACTTCAGCAATTAGTCCTTTAAATGATTATTCTATATAATTCCTCAAATGGGCACTAGGACTTGAATGCCATTACCAAGAATAACAATCTCTTTGACATCAATCATAACACATAGCTCAACATTCAGAATGTATGTAAATTGTGAAAAAAGTTCACTAATATTAATAGAGAATTTGTCCCAAACAATCTCACTAAATAGTGGTTTGAAAAATGAAAGAAAAATATCTGCATAAACTTTACAATGAAGCAGTGGACAAACTGCACAAGATTCATGGATTGTTGAGAGATATATGATTAATTATTAGTTATATGTTTCCCTATTGTAATAATGGGGATATTATTTCCATTGATTACAAACTGAGTGATTCAAAGGCCCAATAATGTGATCAATAATAACCATATATTAGATATAAAGCTTGTAAACATATTATAAATTTTAACACAAAAACACATAACATTGCCATTGTAATTGAAACAACTATAAATCAACATGTTAGATGATTTTAAAGAGATGGAATATGTAAACATGAAAAAAGAGAGATGCTCACAGTTTCTTAGGTTCATTCAATGTTTCTTGTTTGGTTTTCAAAATTGTCATTAAGTCGCATATTTGTAATTATTCTTACTAATAAGTCCCCAGCACCATTATATTTTACACCCATAATGTGTGACTAATTGTGCTATTATTTTATAAAATACAAAAGGGGATAAAAATATAACAAAGAGAATGAAATTATGGTGATTTTAAAAACTCAAAATATTAAGTATGGAAACAAAATGTGACACCAATACTCATATCAACAAAGGTTAATAATGCTCATAGCCCATGAATTCAAGTGAAGATTTAGAAAGACAACTTGGTGTCCAAGATTCTTTGGGAAGCTTTCATTGACTACCACTAACAATGGTGCATGCATCAATACGATGGTGGTATTATATGGGGGTGATCTATGTAATGGATTTAATGTTGTGGAGTGGTACAATACATCATGAAATAGATGAAAGTGAAAAGGAATACAAATTATTCTAGTATTTCTATGCCAAAAGAATGAATTGGAATATGGACTCTAAATCATGTTCACATTTCACGTCCTTCCTCATATATTACAGAAGGTACAATGTTCATTGAGGAACCAAGAATTTCCCATGAAGACATTGATGGGTTGCTGAAAATGTGACCCTTCATCTAAAATTTTATAAAATCTCTCCTTCATAAATGACAAGTGATTTTAAAAATTTGCATTTTTTTAAAGGTGATTTTTGGAATACCCTTTTAGGAAGGGTTTGAACCCCTTGGAAATGTTGTGAAGGGCCTAATTTTGATCACTTAGAACCCAAATTTCATAATAACATTTTGTCAAATAGTTAGCCTTCAAAATGTAAAATTTAATCCATTTACATAGAACCAAATCAAACCTTAAAATTTTACAATGGCTTCTGTGCACATTCGTTAAGCATTTATATAAATTTCGGTAAATTAGATGTGAGACCCACATTCATCTTGTGTAACAAGTGTGACATGGACCAACCACGTGTAATAGGTGTACATGGAATAGCCCCAAATGAATAAGTGGAAGCTGGTCAGAGCTTATTAGAGGGGAGTCTCAATGTCAACGGTCTAGATTGCATTGAGTAAGTTTGATTGGATGATCATGATCATCCACTTAAAATGAAGTTGATCATAGTTTATGTTATAGGGTATGCCGTAGACGGCTCAAATCTGATCGTGCACCTTACAACTTTTAATATGATCCATTGACGCAAAAGAAAAGTACCCAAGGTTTAAATTTAGGTTCATGTCATAAACGGTATGGATTGAACGATCAAGTTGTCATGTAATATCTGGAAGTTCACGCAAGACAAGATGCACTAGACATAATAAATGTGAACATTTCATGGACGGTGAAGATTTGGTCGCAGAAAAGTAATGGAAGCCATTAATGAAATTCAAGAAAATTAAAGCTTGATTTATTAAGTTTAATCTAAATTATAAGAGTATATGTAGAAGGGATAACCAACCTTTCCTGTATCACTAGGTATATGTAGAAAGGATAGTTGAGATTTCGTATATCACTGGGTATATGTAGAAGGGACAGCCATTATTTCTTATATCATTGGGTATATGTAGAAGGGACGTACAACCTTTCCTGTGTCACTAGGTATATGTAGAAGGGATAGTCAAACTTTTCCAGTATCAATGGGAATAGGTAGAAGGGACGACTGACCTTTGCTATGCCATTGGGTAAATGTAGAAGGGATGACCAACCTTTCATTTATCATTGTGTATATGTAGAAGGGGCAGTTGGCAAATCCTCCATGATAGAAATCTCATTGATATATTATGCAGAATCTAGAGTAAAAAACCCTTAGGATTGATCATCAAAATTCATTTCACTAAATCGTCAAAACTCATTTCATTCTAATTTCCTGTTAGAATCGTTTGTTAAAATCCCACTTTTTAATTGAAAATATTAGTTTTTCAATTGGGACAATTGACCTTTATTGTATAGTTGGGTATATGTTAAAGGGATGGCTGACCTTCCTTGTATCATTGGGTATATGTAGAAGTGATGGCCGACCTTTACTTTATCACTCAATATACGTGAAAGGGAAAGCTGACCTTTCCTTTATTAATGAGTATATGTAGAAGGGACAACCTACCTTCCTTGTTTTACTGAATATACATAGAGGGATCGACATAGAAGGAAAATCATGAAGAAGGATCACTCGATACTTCCATCGGTATACACAATGTTTGTTAACATAACTATCTTAGTTGATGTCGTAATGTGACGTAATATTGGAAGAAATAATTAATATTTATCCATATATTATATTTAATTCTTCGAAATATCTTAGAACAATAGCTAGATCCCACCATGACTCCTACTATGTGACAAACCAAAATACAAACCTAATAACCCCTCTATATAACTGTCTCTGGTTCCAATTTGAGAAGAAATTTTTTTCCAATGCCTTTCCATGTCCCTGGCTCTCTGGATTACCACAGTTTGAATGGAAAATTATCTAACCTACATGGACACCATTTCATGTGATCTCCCACATGCTTTAGGAAAGGAGTGAAGGAGACACATTCAAGCCATTGTGGGAAGGTACAATAAGCTTATCCCACCTTGTGTCATGATGGGAGGAATGGTTAACACTTGTCAAAATGGCTTGCATAATGTGTACTTTGGAGAGATCTTAACCAAGGCTAGGGGGATGTGGGAAGGATTGGATTTCCAGATTTAATTCTTTGAAATATCTGAGAATGATAGTTAGATCCCACCATGACTCATACTATATGACAAACCAAAATACAAACCTAAGAACCCCTCTATATAATTGTCTCTGGTTCCAATTCAAGCAGAAATTGTTTTCCAATGCCTTTCCCTGTCCTTGGCTCTCTGGATTACCACAATTTGAATGGAAAATTATCTAACCTACATGGGCACCATTTCATGCGATCTCCCACATTCTTTAGGAAAGGAGTGAAGGAGACACATTCAAGCCATCGTGGGTAGGTTACCATAAGATTCTCCCACCTTGCGTCATGATGGGAGGAATGGTTAACACTTATCAAAATGGCTTGCATAATGTGTACTTTGGAGAGATCTTAAACCAAGGCTAGGGGGATGTGGGAAGTATTGGATTTCCAGATTATATGGCTTGGAAGTTAAATGTTGACAGTAGGAAGGTCCAATTCGAAATCATGGTGCCTCATGTGAGAAATTTTGATGTGTCAAGGCCATTTATGATGACCATTACTTAATTGCATGTTAAAATCGCTTATTAAGATCATACTTTTTAATTGAAAATCCTAGTTTTGCAATTGAGAAAGACACATTTTTTAATTAAAAACCTCAGTTTCATAATAATAAAATGCAACTTTCAACTAAAAAATTATACTTTTGGAATAATAAATTGCAGTTTTGGGGTTCATTATGAATAAGAAATGTCACCTTTTGAATTGGAAATTGCATTTTTTGAACCTATTTTGGTATTTTTTGAACTTGTTATTGTGTTATAATCATGTAAGTACTTTTGCAGCATGTATGTTGTAACTATTATATATCCAAGATACAAACTAAATTGGTATCCACATACCAATAATACAAATTCAGTTGCATGTTTCAATGAAATAACATGTTCATCGTCAACCCTGGATGTGGGTGAGATAAGAGAGGAACGCGACATGGAAGGAAGGACGCATGCAAGTTTTGAGATGACAGGTGTTGTGAGTGTGGTTCTATGAGGGAAGGTGGTTTGGATTGTATCCTAGTAGGCTTAAGTGTGCAGGTGATCTCCCCATTTGGTAATGGTATGAACATGGTGCAAAACGTTGTGATTGCCAAAGAAGGAGGTACGAGGATTGAGGGGCCACTAATGGGCGTAATTATGGAAACTAGTGTGGCAAGTTCTAGATGGGAAGGTATTTTCCTCCTTCATGGGAGTATCCTTTTGCATATATTATGTATCCCTTGGCCTATGTGGATTTGTTTTTAATCATCGAAGGGGAGTCTCCATTTTTCCTGCGAGTTGTGGTGCTAGTTTCATGTACCGTATTGAGGACGATATTGGTGAGCTCTGTGCATTCAACATCAGTGGTATGGAACCGGTTGGGAGTGCGAGGAGCTTGGGGAATATACAGAAGCACAGGGTGAACCATGAATATACCAGGGTTGCGCATGTGATGTGGCATTACCATGCATCCATTACCCTATCCATTAGAGTGGATCTAGAAGTGATGGAAGACGTGGTCTGGTGTGAGGTTCTAGAGAATGCCCCATCGCTGGACTCTATGGAGTTGGAGAATTCGATACAGGACATGGGTTTCTCGATGGATCAACAAGGCATGTATGAGAATACATTCATGTTATCATGGGTTATTAAAGGTCTCTTGAGCCATGTCCTGCTAGAAAGAGAGTATAAACAAGGGTGATTAAATTCCCTTGGTATTCTAGAAAGAGTTGTATATTGACACTTGTATGCTACATATGAATATTGACATGATGGGGAAATATCTAGGCATACCCTATCTCCTACATATGGGTGTGTTTGCTTCTACTTCATAGGATGTGTCGAAGCAAAGAAGGAAGGTTGTTGGTGGCTTGGGTGGCGATGGTGGGTATCCTCCGCTCGTGAAGGATCAGGTGTCGTAACGACCCTTTTGGTGGCTCATGTTTTGGTAGATCCATGTTTATGGTCAATGCTTGTTGTGTTTAGTCTCATCCTCTTAGGAAAGTCCATATTTTTGTCACATTGGGGGGTTTATGACTTGTATACTAGTAATACTACATATAATTACATCTGAGTTGTTAGGCTATGTTTTTCTTTGTTAGATCTCTGGGCTATGTGGAATAGGTGGTGGCAGGAATTCCTTATTTTGTCCTTTGGGGGAGGGGGCCTAGGGTATATTTTGTGATATGTATTCATACGAAATTGCTAATATTTCACACTAATAGAAAGGAAGCCGAAAGGAACACTGCTATAATTTTTTTAATAGTTTGTTAATATAAAGACTTCTTATTTACAAAAAAAAACATCTTCATCACCATCAATAAAATAAAATGGTAAATTTTATTTACCATCCACACATAAAGAGTTCATATGTTCACATAACAACAATGTTAATCAACCTACCTAAGTATAACATATGATAAGCAAATGAGAATGCTAAGTTAATTCAATTTAGAGTTTCAATAGTTGAGTGTCCAAATATGGGGTGTTACACAATAGATGCAAAAATTTATGATATAATAAATTAATCCAAACACAATAATTAAAATTCAAATGCATACTATTTTAAAAAAAACATTTTTTGTTGAATAATGGAACTAAACAAAATAAAAATAAAATATAGATATTTAAGTGCGATGTCACAAAAAATATTCACCAATGCTTCTTATCATTTAAATTGCGCCAATGCATTTGAGAAAATGTAGCGTCGATGTGCTTAAAACAATAGGGACCCAGTGTAACAGAATACTCATTGCATGCCTCAACACCTTTTTAATTGTTATGCATCAATGTGCCACTATATATTAACAACACCATTAAATTTTAAAAATATAGTGACATTCAACATCTTAGACAAATTTACTGGTGTGTTTTCCTTCACTTATCGCATCAGTGCTTTGTAATAGTCAGTAAGCACTGGTGCTTTTTAATAATTTGTAAGCACCAGTGCTACCTTTAGTATAAAGCACTAGTGCTTATATTATTATAAAGCACTAGTGCATATATTATTATAAAGCACTAGTTACATTTTAAAATTTTGGTATGCACCAATGCTCTATGTATTTTTTATTTATTTTTGTAACTAGGGGAATTGGCAACTGGATTTGGGTTGGTACTTGCATCACACGGGGTCCAGGGATCCATTCCTTCTACCACTATACCCCTAGCTTCCCCAGCTGCCCCACACCCACCACAAGACATGGGTCACAGGTAAATCCAGGTGGGATTTGAACTCGTGACCTCCAATTTACAACAAGTGACTTCATAACAAATGAACCACCAATGAGCCACACCCGTGCGGGGGACCAATGCTATATGTATTATCAAGCACCTATGTATATAATTCTTACAAATTTTGGTATGCAACAATGCTTATATTTCTTTTAAAAACACTGGTGTGTTTTTTATTTCTTAGCACCAGTGTGTTTGTTTCAATAAATGCATCAATAAAAAAAAACCTCCACTAAAGCCTCGGTTGTTGAGTTTTTTAAAGATAATAAATTTCCTAAAAACTTCCACCAAAACATTTGTTACCATTGGTGGAGGTTGTAGTGGAGTTTTTTATTTGAGAAGTTTGACCAACGTTGTAACACTAAAAACCTCCGCTATAGGTCCTTTTCCTTGTAGTGCATTGTCTCCTTGTAGTGCTTCTGATCATTTAAATCACAGCGGCGCATTTGAGAAAATGTAGCATTGGTACACTTAAAACAATAGAGACCCGGTGCAACATAATACTCGTTGCATTCCCTAGTGAATTTTTATTTTTATTCCTCAATTCACTACTATATATTAACCACGTCGTTAAATTTTAAAAACATAGTGATAGTCAACATTTGAGTCAACTTTATCGATGCATTTTCCTTCATTTATCGCACCAATTCTTTGTACTAGTCAGCAAGAACCGATGTTTTTGAATAGTTTTTAAGCACCGATGTTACCTTTAGTATAAAGCACAGGTGCATATATTGTTATAAAAGCCTTGTTTCCATTTAAAATTTTGGTGTGCATCGATGATATATTTATTATCAAGCACATATGCATATAATGATTTCAAATTTTAGTACACATTGGTGCTTATATTTCTTTTATAAGCATTGGTGCATTTTGTGTTTGTTAGCATTGGTCCATTTGTTTCAATAAAACACATCAATAATAAAAACCTACGCTAAATCCTATGACCACTAAGCCTTTTTAAGTTACAATAAATTTTCATAAAAAAACTCTACTAAAACATATGGTACCATTGGCAGAGGTTGTAGCGAAGGTTTTTTTTATCATTTTGACCAATCTTGTAACACTAAGCACCTGCTCTATAACCTATACTACAAGGAATTTTTGTTGTAGTGCATTCTATCCTTGATCCAAATCAGTGGCATCTCCCACCTCACATTTGGGAACTGGATTGATCTTCTTTAGTTAGATCCAAAAACAACAATAGCATAACATGGCTCAATCTGTCGACTAAACAAGGACAATATGATGCACCCATTGTCTAAATACTAAAGAATGATCGCTACAGTACTAATTCTCTCTAGTATAAATCCATATTGAACATATAGAATTCAAACAACCACTTATGATCATAGATGGGGGATGATGCAGATTTGGCTTGTTGAAATTCCACCTCTTCAAATGATCCAATAGATCAAACCCTAACAACAAAATGGAAGCTATAAGGAAACCCATGATAATTCTGTAAAGATTGTTTTTATGGAAAGACTTCCGTGAATTGTTAGACCATGCAGTGAAATGACTTTTGACTGAAGCTAAAAGTGCCCAAACCCCATTGAAAATCCAAGCTTTTTTTAGCCAGGGATCCTACTACCATATGATCCTTCAACAGAAGAACCCATGTTAGTTGCTTCACATTCTTTCCTCGACCCTGTTATCACTCCAGGAAACTCCTCTAGGTTGTAGCTCGAGGATGCCAGGTAACCTACAATGTTTTTAGGGTTTTCTGATATGGATCAAGTCAGGTTACATATATAACCTTCCACTCTCAAGACATGCACGAAGCTCACTCAATTACAAGGCTTTTATTTACAATAACCTTCCACTCTCAAGACATGCACGAAGCTCACTCAATTACAAGGCTTTTAGTTACAACTTGTTCAGTAGTTTGACAATAAGGTGCAGGGATGGAGAACTCATCAAGCCGGCAGACTTACATACAAAACAGATGCATATAAATGGCTAAATCCTAATAAGGATGGTACTTATAAATCAAATCACATTAACACACCAATAGGATGACAGCTATTAGTTATTAATCAACTTGAAAATAACCTAAATACACATTCAGGCATAAGTACAGTAAAGACCGAGATGGTGGCTGAACAAATCATAACAAAAGAGCTTATATTCCAGAATGAACAATATGAGAAGCTAACAATAGTATAGGCTTATAAATCCCTGAAGTCGAACCTTTTTTATAAAAATAGTCTTAGGCTTTATAGCCTTTTACAAAATATACAGATCCTCAAACCTGGATCTGTTTTTTACAAAAATAAAAATAAAAAGTAACAGTTTTTGCAAATTAGGGTTTGAAACCCTACCTAACTACTTGTCTAACTATAATGAAGATTTAGTTCACTGACTGAACATTTAAACAACTGAAGTAATTGCTGGTGATTACTGTTGCTGGTCCTCTGCTAGTTAACCCATTGATTTCTCCTTGACAGCTAGGGTTGGTAGGCTTTTGGCGCTGTTATGTCATAGTGGATCTCACACAGACCCTTTTCTAATGCTTCCCTCGGTGCCTTTTTTATCTTTAGATTACGTCCATGAACCATCTGTAGTTGCCCAAAACCGGTTCTGTCTGCCCAAAACTTGTTTTTAATCCTATGTTCACTTTCGATGGTTAAGTGGCCAATCTATCGAACCCGTTAGCTGCCGAAAGTGGCGCTTTCGGTGGCTAATGAATTGTTCCATCGTCCGCCTAAGCCATCGAAAGCCCTGTTTTACAAAAATTATTAGGTTTTCATCAAAAATTTCTTTTTAGGCCTATTGGATCAGCTTTCCTCTTCTGCAGGCTTCGTGCTAGGGGTGTTAACAATGCCCTAGATAGCTTCAGGAGGCTGGAGACTGATGGTTGCTTCAGCTAGGGTTGATAAGGAGAGGTGGCTGCTAGGGTTTCCTTTGGCTTCCTTCAGATACAGCCTTTGGAGCCTAACCATCCTGTATAACCTGGTGTTGTCCTTTAGGTATCTCCTGTTCAGCCTTTTCAAGAAGATGTATCTTTCCCTCTGCTCCAAGTAGGACTTGTGCAATAACTTGTTTCTGCTGGTCAAGGTTTCATTGTTTCTCTTTAGTTCTCTTTCCAAGACCTCCATTTCATAAACATGCCTCAGTAGTTGATTGATATTTTGACTTCTAGGCTTGTTGGAGGAAGCCCTTTCTATTGGTTCCTCCTGCTCCTGTGGTGTGGGGGATGGAAATGCTTCAGACACTGGTACAATTTGCAGAGCTAGGGCTGCATCCTCTTCTTGTTCTTCCTCAGAATCTGAATAGGGTAGATTTAAGACATTTTCCTGGTGTGCTTCTACTCCCTGACCTTTCTCACTAAAGTCCAAATTCCTTTTTGCCTTCTTGGTCTTGGAAGAGGAGGGAGGTTGTTATGTTGCTGCTGCTAGGGAAATGGCCCTCCTCCTTCTTCTCCCACTCCTTGGGGTGTTGAATTTCTTGGCAGGAGACTTCCCTTTCTCCTCTGGCTGAAGGCCTGTCTCAAAGCCATTCCAAAACAGAAAATAAGTCCAAGTCATGTTTCTCCTCTTCAACAAATCCTGGACCAACAGCTGGATAAGACCATGGTGGGAGAGCCTACTAGCAATCTTGGATGGATGGGATTTTACTTGATGGGCCATCTTCCCTAGACTTCTGTGTAAATAAAAGGGCAGATTTAGAGGGATTTTACCTGTGAAGTGATTCATGAGCTTGAAATGGTAGATCATTGCTCTATTATACCTCCCTTCATAGGTCAAGTAGACCACAATGGCCTTCAGCAGCTGTTGTCAGTTCTCTTCCAGCCATGATGATGGCACACTCTTCTTCCATATTAATCCTCTATGCTCAGGCTTAAGGTAAGACCCTAATTCCACCTCCTTTGGTATGGTGGTCTTGAACCATTTCTCCCCTGTGGAAGGGAGTTCTGTCACCTCAGGAATTAGTGCTTCATTTATGAGAAACTCCTCTTTTCATATGGCTATTTTTTATCCATCAAAGGAGAGGGAAAAAGCTTCAGCCACCTGCTAATGGAAGCCTTGTATTTTTTCACAGAATTTGTAACAGCCCACCTCTTGGAAAAGTCTACAGACCTCTGGATGTGCTTCTAGATAATTGATATCACCTAGCTCCTGCCTAAGAGCTAGTCCACTCTTCTTCATCTTGATGGGTGTATCTCTAGGGTACCTGCAAAACAATTTTCAGACTTGTATACCGTGTGCTTTAGCAAGCTGTTCTTTCAGAGCTAGTTTTCTGGTGAAGAAAATGCTAATTTTGAAAATGAAATACGATGAAGTCTCCTGGCACTGGTTATGAGGGTTTTCTGTCATTATGGAGGCTGAGGTCACAAAAATGATGACAGCAACCCGATCCTCTAGATCTCCTTTCTCACATAACCATAACCTACTTCAACCAGAGCATTCGATGGTTATTTGATGATATTTTGGATAGGTGGTGGGATACTGAGGGTTTGTTGTTAGATCAATCTTTTGCAAATTGCATAACGACCCTTTTCACTCATTTCCTCATGCAGTCATGCAGCTCTAGGTCTTTTCGGTGGGTAATCACGCTCTCAAATGATCATTTATCCTGCTGGCGGGGGCAGATGNTTGCATAACGACCCTTTTCACTCATTTCCTCATGCAGTCATGCAGCTCTAGGTCTTTTCGGTGGGTAATCACGCTCTCAAATGATCATTTATCCTGCTGGCGGGGTCAGATGTGACAGTCCCCTAACCATTTTCTTATTTTTCCCTTTCGGTGGTTAAGATCCTCCAGGAGTTTGTTAGCTAGCCGCTGAAAAGCCAGCTTTTGGTGACTAACGAAACGTTGTCTTTCTTGCTTAAGCCGCCGAAACTTTTCCCCTATCGCTGTGGTAAACTTCTACTTTCAACAGATAACAACCTCGTCAGAAAACCTTTTTAACTGCCAAAAACCTGTTCTTTCGGTGTTTAATAAAATGCCCTAGCTTTCGCCCAAACCGCCGAAAGGGTTTTTCACCCGATTCTTATTTTCCTGCTTTCGGTGGTTAGCATACACGTTGCACCTTTCTCTAATCTACCGAAAGCGATCTCTTTCGGTGGCTAATGAGATGTTTTGAGCCTCACCTAAGCCATCGAATGTACTTTTCCCAATGCTGCTCACCACTCGCTTTCGGCGGTTAAAACCTTTCTTGCTCCTCTCTCTAATCTACCGAAAGTGCCCCTTTTTGGTGGCTAATGAGTTTTCTTCAGTCTCACCTAAGCCACCGAAAGTGTTACTTTGACTCTGCTTGCTCAGACCACTTTCATTGGTTCTCCTTTGCCTCGCGTTCAACTGTTTAGCCACCGAAACATAGCTTTTCGGTGGCTAATGAGCTATAATAGTTCTCGCCTAAGCCACCGAAAGCTATAACTTGTAAAATTTTCATCCAAATAAAAAATAGAGGCTTTCAAATTGTCAGTGATACTCAGATCTTTCATTACATAAGAATATTTTTCCTACTATCAAAATAAATTTATTTTGGGAGATAACATTTGGCTCCTACTTGGGGATGGGAACCTCCCAGTGAGGTCCCAAGAATCCCAAACCAAAATGCCTTTCCCTGTAAGAAACTAAATAAATTAATACTATCATTTATTGTTCCATTGGGCATGGAGTTTATTTTGTAAGCAAAAACAACCTACTATCTACTAATTTACAATAATAAGGCCTCAGAGCCTCAAATAAAGTAGAGTTTCAAAAACCGCCCATTCACTGGGCCATCAAATACCTCTTCCCCTTCCAGATTCTGTAATCTAAAGGTGTTATTCTTATGTACGTGGGATATCACAAAAGGGCCAATCCACAGGGAGTCAAATTTTCCATGTTTCCCCTTGTCTTGTCTGACAGCATCCCACTTGAGGACCCAATCTCCAACTTGGAAGTTGTCTACTTTTGCTCTTTTGTCAAACATGCCCTTTATCCTTTGTTGATGGGTTTCTAGTTTTCCTATAACTTGCTCCCTGATTTGCTGTAACTCCACTAAGTCCATCATCCTTCTCACCATATCATTTGGTTCATCTTCCTCTTCCTGAAAGAACCTTGCCACTGGAAGAGTGAGCTGGATAGGAAAAATGGCCTCAGTGCCATAAACTAGCTTGAATGGAGAAGTCCCTATGGATCTTTTTTCTGTTACCCTATCATCCCATAAAGCAAACTTAAGCTTTGAATCCCAGCTTTTCTTATTTGTCTCCAGCAATTTCCTGATGATCCTGACTAAAATTTTGTTGGATGACTCAGCCATGCCATTGCCTTATGGTGGATAATAGGAGGTGGAATGCACTAGTTGAATGCCCATTGACTCACACATGTTAACTAATGCCCCAGCTTTGAAATATGGTGCATTGTCAGTTACCAACCTTACTGGGCAACCAAACTTGTTGAAGATATTCTCATATAAAAATATCATGACGACCTGATGAGTGGCATTCCTGGTGGGTACTACTTCTATCCATTTGGTAAAGTAGTCAGTGGCTACTAATATCCATTTATGTTGTCCACTGGAAGATGGATTTATTTCACCTATGAAATCCAAACCCCATTGCTAGAAAGGCCCATTCACCATAATAGGCCTAAGGGGTAAGGATCTGAGCTGCTACTTCCCTATAAATCTTTGGCATTGGTCACAGGCCCTTACAAAAGTGCATACATCAGCAAAGAGGATTGGCCAATAGTATCCTACTCCTAAGATCTTGTGGGATGTGGTTTTCCAATAGTGGTGGCCTCCACATGTGTTGGAATGAAAGTGATGCATGACCTACTCTGCTTCCTCTTTATCTAGACACCTTAGCAAAATTCTAGACTGATCTTTCAAGTACAACAGTTTGTCAATTATGTAAAACTTAACAGATTTTAACTTAAGAGCTCATGCTTGGTTAGAAGTAAGATCAGGAGAAACTTCTAATTTTTGCAAAAATTGAATAATACCTGAGTACCACTCACATGAAGATATGTTTTCAGCTACTGATGGAATTTCATTCTGATCTTGATCTACTTCAGCTGCTACCATAGTCTGCACCTTTGCAGATTTGACACATGTGAAATTTATTCCCACCAGTTCACAGTTTTCTTTGGCCATGAGTTTGGCCAGACCTAGTCCCTTCACCAGCTTAGTGGGTTTCACCTATATATAAAACTCAATAAGCTTGGAAATCCACTTAGCTCTCTTCCCATCAATGTCAGGCTGAGTCAAAACATCCTTCACAGTAGCTGAAGGGACATATGCAAGGACCTTGGCATGGAGAATATAAATTCTGAAAGTCTTCAAAGATTTTATGAGAGCATAAGCATGCTTCTCAATTGGGTCATACTTTAGCTCAGCATCTCTCAGGGTTTTGTTGAAGAATGCAAATGGATGATCAAGACCCTCATCATTCTTTTGTAATAGTGCAGCTGCCACTGTGTCATAGGATGCAAAAGAGAAAATATAAAAACTCTTGGTGGAATCAGGACTAATCAGGGTTGGGGCCTCCATGATTGCCTTCTTAATGTCTTCAAAAGAGTTTCTTTCCTGGTCAGTCCATTTTATTTTTTCCTCTTTTTTCAGCATGATTGTTATATGCTTTACCAGCTCGGATAAATTAGGGAAGAACCTCCTGACAAAGTTTATCTTGCCTAAAAAGGATTGAATGTCTCTTTTTGACCTCGGTATTGACAACTTTGGATAGCTTCCACCCTTACAGGATCGATCTTTACACCTTCAGCTGAGACTATATGGCCTAGGAGTTTTCCTTCACTAAGTGCAAACTAGTAATTCTTAGGGTTCAGGGATATTCCATACCTTCTGCACTTCAGAAATACCTTCCTTAAATGCTGCAAGTGGTCATGATGGATGTGAGAGTAAACGGTTAGGTCATCCACATATATCAGCACAAATTTATCTTTCAACCCTACAAAAGCTAGGTCCATGGCTCTCTGAAAAGTAGCCCCGGCATTCATTAGCCCAAATGGCATTTTAGCATACATGAAGGTGCCCCAGGGGGTGGTAAAGGCAGTCTTCTCTTGGTCATTAGGTTGCACAGCAACTTGGTTGTATCCAGAGAAGCCATCTAGGAAGGACATAACCCTAGCCCCTAAGACATTCTGCAGTAGTTGTTCCATCTTGGGCAGTGGATAGTTATCTTTCTTGGAACACTTGTTCAAGTTTCTAAAATCCACACACAACCTTATTTCTCCATTTTTCTTTCTTACCACCACTAGGTTTGCAATCCACTTGGAGTACCTAAGGGGGATTATGATCTTGGTTTTGAGGAGCTTATGGATTTCTTTTTCAATTAATGGCAATAGGAGAGGACTAATGGATCTTAGCTTCTGCTTGAAAGGGATGGTGTCCTTCTCCAAAGGAATCTTGTGCTGGATTATATTCGTGTCATAGGTTTTCAGGTCACTGTACTCCCAGGCAAAGACATCAGCAAACTCCTTTATTAGGTTGCAAAACTTTAACCTCTGATCAGCAGTCAATTTAGTAGATAGATTTATTAGTTTTGGATGGCTTTGGCTACCTATGTTTTGATCTTGGACAGCAGGATCTAGCTCCTTTTTGGCAGGCTTAAAAGGGATGTCATTGTGGTCAAATAGCTCTTCCAGTGGTACTAGGCCTCAAGGTATGTAGTTGCTGGGCAATTGGACAATGTTTTGACCAACCACTTTATCTTTCAACTTGAGCTGCTTGGATTCCTCCATGTTTAGGTTTTCTTGGTCTATGTGCATATCAGAGAATTCATCTACTAGTTGAAGGAATTTACCAAGCTCGTCATCATTTTCACACACCCTCAAGAATTTGACATTGTCTGGCAGGGAAGGTCTGTATTTAACTTGAACATCATAGTTGGGCTTAGGAGGTAAAGGAGGAATAAATAGACGTGCAGAGACAGCCAGGGAATTAGCCAGATTATTCAAATCCCTCGGTATATATGACAGTTCAAAAAGCATAAAGGAGTCTCTTAGTTTCCATACCTCATCCCTGTAGGCCTTTAGTCTGATGTTTTTTGTCTGAAAAGTGTTGTTGACCTGCTATATAATGAGGTCTGCATCTCCAAAAATCCTCATGCACATGATCCCCATCTCTTTCACAGCTTTAACTCCTAGCAGCAAGGCTTCATATTCTACTATATTGTTAGTGGTTTTAAAATCAAGCTTGTAAGACAGATGAATGTTTTCCTTGGATGGGGAGATCAATACCACACCTGCACCTGCTGAGCTTTGAGTGCTAGCCCCATCAAAATACATGTTCCAGACTGTTGTGGTCACTTCTTCGGGCTACTGATAGGTGGGCTCAGTGAGATGGACTGCTGTTTGCTAAGAATCATCTATATGCAGAATGCATGGCCCACTACATATATGGGGTGATTCATTGAATTTCTCTCCTTGCTTATGATGTAGGCCAATTGATTTTCCTGGTACAGCCTCTTAGTCTCTCCTGCAAACATGGGGATAGTGGCATATGTAAGATCCATCTGAAGGGTGCCACCTAGTCTTTTGCTCCATGATCGAGACAGCAAGAGACCAAATTTTGGAGGGATGTCAGCCACTACAATGTCCATCATGATGCTTTTCGAAGGTATCTAAGTTAGGTTCACAACGAGGTCTTTGATGAGGCCCAAGCACTTGAATTTTATGGAGTCAAAGGAGATTAAATCATGGTAGGGCTTTGTGATGTTGAGACCAAGCTCATCCATCACAGCCTTTGGCATTAGGTTATGAGAGGCTCCTGAATCCAGCAGATAGTTATGGAGGATTTTATCATGGATATTCAGGGATATGTAGAAAGGAGGGCATGAGTCCTTTAGGTCTTCGATCATGGGGCCCAAGGTCACAGCAAGCTTGTCATCTTGCAAGTTAACAAATTCGGTGTCAATATGCATCTTTGGCTAAAGGGAATTCAGAATGGAAGACTTGAATGCATCATTTTTCATTAGCTCAATTAATGGGAAAGGGATCTTCAATTTTTGAATTTCTGACTCAAGGTTGAACGAATAATACAGCCTATCTGGAAACCTTACCTCATGCCCTGGAAATTTGATTTGGACCTGATCAATAATGGCTGAAGTTGCTGGTTTCTGCAATGTTTTGGATATGACAGCCCCTTTCTTTGGCAAAACAATGACCTTTTTGGATGGTGCAACAGGCTGCTTGACGGGGATAGCATTCTTCTTGAGAGGAGCAACCAACCTAGACCTTAGATTGTACCCTTCCTTACCATTATCCTGATATAAAGTCTCTTCAGTGATCTGCTCATCAATTAGGGCTTCCTCATATTCTTCCTGTGTCAGAAAAGAATAGTCCACCTCATCCTCCATGCAGTGGATGTTGTCTTCAGCTTCTCCTTCTTCTTCAATGAATTTTGTCTCTTCTTCTAATACAACATTCTGAAATGGAGCTCTTATTATCTGATCTTCCCCTTGATTCCTTTCCCTTCTGAGAATCTGAATTGGGGGGTTTCCTCTTCTATAAGGGACAAAATTAGGGTTTCAAGGAGCAAAGTCACTTGGCCCTTTACCCCTCACAGGTGACTGCCCTTGGCCCTTTAGTTTAGAAATTTCAACAGTCAGGTTATCTAATAGTTTGGTCATTTTCTCGATCTTGTTTTCTGATGAAGAAGCACCAATAGGGTCTGTTGGCTGCTTCTTCCTGTCCATCTTTCCTTTGACCTTCTCAGATGCCAAAATGTTTGATTCTACCTCTAGGGAAACATCCTGCATGAGTGATAAGGAGGAAGACCTCATTTCTCTAAGGAGTACGTAGAAATCAAAGTCAAAGGCATTTGCATAATTTATCCTAGCTGAGGTATCAGTGGGCTTGATTTCAGTGGGGATCTTGCTGTACATATTGTTGAACCTCTTGGTGAAGTTGGAGACAGACTCCCCATTTTCTCTTTTCAGGTTGCTAAAATCTATGATATAGTAGAGGTGGTCTCTCCCCTCTCCCCAATGCTTTAGGAAAATGTCATCTAGGGCCTCAATGCCTGCCATTGATCCAGCAGGAAATTCCTTAAACCATTTCCTAGCCTGACCATCTAGGTTTTGCACAAAAACCCTAGTCCATACATCTTCTTGCTCTATGTTAATATTCTCAGCATAGATGTAAAATGCCTCTAGATTTTCTTCAGTTGTGAAATCCCATTCTCCTGTGAACTTAGGCATATACTTGAGGTAATCTCCAGTGGGCATGGCAGAGAGGGGATTTGGCAAATTTAGGGGGGCATACCTAGCTACCATGATCCTTTCCATTTTGGTCAATTGAGGGGAAGCCATTTTGAAAATGGGTATGGACAAGGTTGAGGAAGGAAGAACTGATGAAGGTACTTACTGAGAAGGTGGTGGTGGTACACTTATCCCAGTGGAGTCACCTGGGATTGGATCTTCACAAATAGTAGTGCTTGAAGATGCCCAAACCCTAGGACTTTCTGATGTATTTATAAATTCCTGAGAATTAAGTGTTTCAGCAGAAGAAACAATAGCAGAAAAATTTCTTGAAATACCTGATGTGGCTTCTTGTGCACCACTGCTGGTCTATCTTAGTAAATCCCTATCTCTTCTCAAAATTTCTTCTGGATCTGAAACAGGTGTTGCTGGTGGCCCCTTAGGGTTTGCTCTGGTACTTGGTCTTCTTGAAACCACCTTATTTCAATGGAGTCGCCAGATAGATGATTACAACCAGAATAGTGTCCAAGCTTTGTCTATCATCAAAGCAAGGATCTATGTCGTCTCCCAGGGAAGCTGAGCTTCAGTCTCCTCTCCCCGGCAACAGCGCCAATTTCTTATCACTCCAGGAAACTACTCTATGCTGTAGCTTGAGGATGCCTGGTAACTTACAATGTTTTTAAGGTTTTATGATATGGATCAAGTCAGGTGACCTATATAACCTTCCACTCTTAAGACATGCATGAAGCTCACTCAATTA
Source organism: Pseudotsuga menziesii (assembly GCA_001517045.1). NCBI lineage: Eukaryota > Viridiplantae > Streptophyta > Pinopsida > Pinales > Pinaceae > Pseudotsuga > Pseudotsuga menziesii. The sequence continues at coordinate 216,128 of LPNX010378633.1, read as the reverse complement.
CAATGCTTTTAGTTACAACTTGTTCAGTAGTTTGACAATAAGGTGCAGGGATGGAGAACTCATCAAGCTGGCAGACTTACATACAAAACAGATGCATATAAATGGCTAAATCCTAATAAGGATGGTACTTATAAATCAAATCACATTAACACACCAATAGGATGATAGCTATTAGTTATTAATCAACTTGAAAATAACCTAAATACACATTCAGGCATAAGTACAATAAAGACAGAGATGATGGCTGAACAAATCATAACAAAAGAGCTTATATACCAAAATGAACAAGATGAGAAGTTGACAATAGTATAGGCTTATAAATCCCTGAAGTCGAACCTTTTTTATAAAAATAGTCTTAGGCTTTATAGCCTTTTACAAAATATACAGATCCTCAAACCTGGATCTGTTTTTTACAAAAATAAACAAAAGTAACAGTTTTTGCAAATTAGGGTTTGAAACCCTACCTAACTACTTGTCTAACTATAATTAAGATTTAGTTCACTGACTGAACATTTAAACAACTGAAGTAATTGCCGATGATTACTGCTACCGGTCCTCTGCCAGTTAATGCATTGATTTCTCCTTAACAACTAGGGTTGGTATCTTTTGGTGTTGTTATGTCATAGTGGATCTCACACAGACCCTTTTTCGATGCTTCCCTCAACGCCCATTATCTTTATATTACGTCCATGAACCATCTGCAGTTGCCCAAAACTAGTTATGTCTTCCCAAAACTTGTTTTTAAGCCTCTGCCCACTTTCGGTGGTTAAGTGGCCAGTCTATTGGACCTATTAGCTTCTGAAAGTGGCGCTTTCAGTGGCTAATGAACTATTCCATCGTCCGCCTAAGCCGCCGAAAGCCCTGTTTTACAAAAATTATTAGGTTTTCATCAAAAATGTCTTTTCATGCCTGTTGGATCAGCTTTCCTCTTCTGCAGGCTTCGTGCTAGGGGTGTTAACAGCGCCTTGGCTATCTTCAGGAGGCTGGATACTGATGGTTGCTTCAACTAGGGTTGATATGGCAAGGTGGTTGCTAGGGTTTTCTTTGGATTCCTTTAGTTGCAGCCTTTGGAGCCTAACCATCATGTATAACCTAGTATTTTCCTTTAGGTATCTCCTATTCAGCCTTTTCAAGAAGATGTATCTTTCCCTCTGCTCCAAGTAGGACTTGTGCAATAACTTGTTTTTGTTGGTCAAGGTTTCATTGTTTCTCTTTAGTTCTCTTTCCAAGACCTCCATTTCATAAACATGCCTCAATATTTGATTGATCTTTTGACTTCTAGGCTTGCTGGAGGAAGCCCTTTATGCTGGTTCCTCCTGCTCCTGTGGTGTGGGGGATCGCAATGCTTTAGACACTGGTACAATTTGCAAAGCTAGGGCTACATCCTCTTCTTGTTCTTCCTCAAAATCTGAATAGGGTAGATTTAAGACATTTTCCTGGTGTGCTTCTACTCCTTGACCTTTCTCACTAAAGTCCAAATTCCTTTTTGCCTTCTTCGTTTTGGAAGAGGAGGGAGTTTGTTCTGTTGCTGCTGCTTGGCCCTCCTCCGTCTTCTCCCACTCCTTGGGGTGCTGGATTTCTTAGCAGGAGACTTCCCTTTCTCCTCTAGCTGAAGGCTTGTCTCAAAGCCATTCCAGAACAGAAAATAAGGCCAAGTCATGCTTCTCCTCTTCAACAACTCCTGGACCAACAGCTGGATAAGAACATGGTGGGAGAGCCTACCAGCAATCTTGGATGGCTGGGCTTTTACTTGATGGGCCATCTTCCCTAAAATTCTGTGTAAATAAAAGGGAAAATTGAGAGGGATTTTACCTGTGAAGTGATTCATGAGCTTGAAATGGTAGATCATTGCTCTATTATACCTCCCTTCATAGGTCAAGTAGACCACAATGGCCTTCAGCAGTTGTTTCCAGTTCTCTTCTAGCCATGATGATGGCACACTCTTCTTCCATATTAATCCTCTATGCTCAGGCTTAAGGTAAGACCTGAATTCCACCTCCTTTGGTATGGTGGTCTCGAACCATTTCTCCCCTGTGGAAGGGAGTTCTGTCACCTCAGCGATTAGTGCTTCATCTATGAGAAACTCCTCTTTTCCTATGATTTCTTTTGATCCATCAAAGGAGAGGGCAAAATCTTCAGCCACCTGCTGATGGAAGCCTTGTATTTTTTCACAGAATTTGTAACAGCTCACCTCTTGGAAAAGTCTACAGACCTCTAGATGTGCTTCTAGATAACTGATATCACCTAGCTCCTTCCTGAGAGCTGGTCCACTCTTCTTCATCTTGATGGGTGTATCTCCAAGGTACCTACAAAACAGTTTTCATACTTCTATACCATGTGCTTTAGCAGGCTGCTCTTTCAGAGCTAGTTTTCTGGTGGAGAAAATGTTAATTTTGAAAATGAAATACGATGAAGTCTCCTGGCGCTGGTTATGAGGGTTTTCTGTCATTATGGAGGCTGAGGTCACAAAAATGATGATAGTAGCCCAATCATCTAGATCTCCTTTCCCACATAACCGTAACCTACTTCAGCCAGAGAATTCAATGGTTATTTGATGATATTTTGGATAGGTGGTGGGAGACTGAGGGTTTGCTGTCAGATCAGTCTTTTGCAAATTGCATAACGACCCTTTTCACTCATTTCCCCACGCATTCATGCAGCTCCAGGTCTTTTCGATGGGTAATCACGCTCTCAAATGATCATTTATCCTGTTGACGGGGTCAGATGTGACAGCCCCCTAACTGTTTTCTTATTTTTCCCTTTCGGTGGTTAAGATCCTTTGGGAGTTTGTCAGCTAGTCGCCGAAAAGCCGGCTTTTGGTGGCTAACGAAATGTTGTCTTTCTTGCTTAAGCCACGGAAAATTCCCCCCCATAGTCATGGTGAACTTCTACTTCAGCAGATAACGACCTCATCAGAAAACCTTTTTAATTGCCGAAAACCTGTTCTTTCGATGTTTAATAAAATGCCCTAGCTTTCGCCCAAACCACCGAAAAGGTTTTTCACCCAATGCTTATTTTCCTACTTTCGATTGTTAGCATACACGTTGCACCTTTCTCTAATCTGCCGAAAGCGATCTCTTTCGATGGCTAATGAGATCTTTCAAGCCTCACTTAAGCCACCGAATGTACTTTTCCCAATGTTGCTCGCCACTCGCTTTCGACGGTTAAAACCTTTCTTGTTTCTCTCTCTAATCTGTCGAAAGCGCCCCTTTTCGGTGGCTAATGAGTTTTCTTCAGTCTTGCCTAAGCCACCGAAAGTGTTACTTTTACTCTTCTTGCTCAGACCGCTTTTGGTGGTTCACCTTTGCCCCACATTCAACTGTTTAGCCGCCGAAACATAGCTTTTCGATGGCTAATGAGCTATAATAGTTCTCGCCTAAGCCACTGAAAGCTATAACTTGTAAAATTTTCATCCAAATAAAAAATAGAGGCTTTCAAATTGTCAGTGATACTCATATCTTTCATTGCACAAGAAGATTTTTCCTACTATCAAAATAAATTTATTTTGGGAGATAACAGACCCCACTTATAGACCTAAAAACAATCTTCAAGAATCTCTAATTCTAGCATTTAGTAACTGGGGTTTTCCATTTGTACAACAACATAGGTAGCATTGTGGCCTCTGCTTGATCCACCATTGCTCTAATTACTCTCAAATGCAATATATGGCCTGCAATCTTCTATTTCTTAGTGAAGGCGAGATTGACTGATCGCATAATATAGGTTGGTATCATTGGATTTTGGATTTGATAGGTCAATACTATTTTAGTGGTCTAGTTTGGTATAACCTCACAAACATAAAAAATATGATGTTACATCATTGTAATTCTGACATCGTGAAGGTATCGTCGCAATTGTGATGATCATCGAGGAAAAAATATAAAAAAAGGTGTAATTTTTGAATTTTTTCAAAGTTACAATGAATTTTTGCCAACAACACTGGAAAAAAAATAAAAATTTGCAACCAAATGTAATAGTGTTGGTTTTTGGTTAATGGTAGATGGTGTTCTAATAATTATTAGTATATGATAAGAAGATAGGAAATCTTGTACATATCTTTTTTGTTATGGTTTGGATGATAGAAAGCTTTTTTTTCTTCAAAGTTTTTTTTTGTCATATAAATATGATGAAAATTAGGAAAATATACGATAAATCCATCGATATAATGAAGAGAATTTATATCTTTGAATATAGAGATGTAAAACAATGAAATTTTGTACATAACCTTTTTGTTATGATTTGGATGATAAAAAGCTTGTTGTCTTTAAAGAAATTTTTTTTCATATAAATATGATGAAAATTAGGAAAATATATTATAAATCCCATGTATATAATGAAGAGAATTTATATCTTTGAATATAGAGATGTAAAACAATGTTGTACAAAAATATGTAGAATATACTCCCTTTCCTTTGTTGTTATAAAAAAATATAACTTTTTCAAAATATATATATTATGTTAATAAAAATATATAATATTTTCATATATATATGTGGAAAAAGTTATATTTTTTTATACTCTTTATAATTGTCATTGCCAAGCAAACACTTAATAATATATTTTTATTAACATAATATATATATTTGGAAAAAGTTATATTTTTTTATCAACAAAAGAAAAGGGAGTATATTCTTTATAATTTTCATTGCCAAGCAAACACTTAATTTACTTGTGCATGTATAATTTGTTTACCATACAAGTGTTTTGATAGTTTTATAGAAGTCCACATGTGAGTAACTTCAATTGTGGTGTAGACATTCTTTTTCGAGGATTATTTAATAGGCAATACTAGTTATAGCCATTATGGAACATAGATACAATAGGCAATACTAGTTATAGTCATTATGGAACATAGATAACATTATAGTCCTACTAGTTATATTCTGTTGGTAATAACTCCCAAATGATTAATTATTCAAATGCAAATGCCTATATTTATACAAATCACATGGCGGTTGGGTTTCACCTTTCGCTCAGCCTGTTTGGCTTCCTACTCTCTATTTATTTATTTATTTACATTATATAACCCTAACGGATTATATTCTAACAGTCCCCCTCTTAATCCGAAGGGGTGTTCGTAAGTCCGAGCATGTTTCTGAACCTTTCAAACTTTTCTCGTCCAAGCGCTTTGGTGAAGATGTCTGCAACTTGATCATTTGTGGAACAATGTCGAAGATGGACTGTCTTGGCTTCTACATGATGTCAAATAAAATGATACTTTTT
>LPNX010378633.1:179960-208424 GCA_001517045.1 Pseudotsuga menziesii | reverse complement strand
TCATCTTTCTTCTGGTTATGCTTGTCTTTGATGGAGTCCCATGAAGCCCAACACTGATCTGATGTGTGCCCAGTCTTTCCACAACGCTTGCACTGCAACGTTGATCTTTTGCTTCTACCCCCTCTGACTCTGAAATTTCTTCTTTCTTGTCCTCTCTCTTTTCCGCAATCTCCCTTGGAAGGGTCTTTGGATTGGTCTTTGCCAGCTAGGGCAGCACCAATACTAGATGCCAAAGAGTGCATCTTTACAACTGTTAGTGTAATTTACAATAATGAACTTGATATGACAAAGAGAAATAGAAAACAAATAATAACCTTGCAGGTCTACAGTCTCTGCCAAGGTGATTTACAATCTCAACTTCAGGTTTTAAAGTGATACAATGACAGTATCACAGCTTCAATTCGCAGCAATTCAGGGAGAAGAAATTGAGTACCAATTCGCAGCCTTCAGGGTCTTTATGCAATTGGTAATGGTGTGAAACACAAGGATTTTGCTCTACATAGATCACAAGAGATGGCACCATACATAGCATGCACGACTCATCAACAACAGTCACAATATATAGCATTCACGGGCCTCTTTCATAAAATGTATGCAGAATTTACCACTCAAACTCCATGCACAAGATTAGGGAAAAATTAGGTTTTGTGCAGTGAACTGAAAAAAAAAATTGTGCAGCGAACTTCATGCAGCATCAACAGCATATCTTAGTTAGCATATATATATCAGGTCACAACTCCCAAAAGGGAAGTCTTCATGCTCTCGTGCTCACGCTCTGCGCAAATGTATGAGTTCTCCACGCAGTTCTCTTATTCCAGTGCAGTTCTGGCTCGGTCTTCACTCAGTTCTCCACACAGCAGTCCATGCAGTTCTTCACTCAAGGTATATACACTTTGCACAGCATTCACAGCTCCACGCTCAATACAATATATATATCAGCCTTCTTCAACGCAATATGCATGCAGTATATCAGTCAGCAATACCAATGTTAAAATTGGACTGCATCACTTAAAACAAAAAAACATTCCTCTATTATAATTACGCATTAAGATCACATTGCATTTTATCGATGTAAAATGCATCATATATATACCCTTCTGTTTTTATTATTTACTGGGCCATGCCAGGCACAACTGTTACTTTCAGTCACGGAATTCCATTCCTCAGCCAAAAATTGGAATGGTCCTCATACGAGGCTCGCGGCCAGGCATCTTGGGGATGGTAAGGGTTAGCACGCCTTCTCTATATTTGCCTTCAACTCGTCAATCTTAATTCAATGCTAGTCTTCACACCAAGATACACCAATTCGCTGGTCTTTTCACAATCACCAGTATATATCAACACAATCACCAGTATATTATCAGACGCAGTCTTTATATCAAATCGCAGTGTTCTTCTCCAATTCAATCTCCAACGCAGCTATTATGCAGTCTTCAAGTCGCAGGCTTCAAGCTCAACGCAGCATGCATGCAGTTCAGCATAAAAGATGGGTATTCCAATGGTCACCAACGATTGTACCTTCAATGCAGCCTTCAACACTGCCTTGAAGAATTAGGGTTTCAGTACAGCAAAGGAATCACATCACAGCATACATTATTTAACTTCATACGCATCATACATTACACAGTCTTCACAATCTTCGTAGCGAGCTGCTTCCTTATGGTATTCACACAAAACGCAGCACACACAAATACTTCACAGTTCTTGGGTCCTCTCATGAGATCATTTTACAATTCTCCACGCAGCATATACAACTCTCCACGCAGCATATGCAGAACTAGGGTTAGAATGGCAAGATGTTCGATCCGACTTTTAATGGAAACCCTAAAAGCATTCCCAAAATACTATACACACGAGAGTGAAGATATGAAGAGGTCGCAGCACAAAGAGCTCGTAGCATACAAACAGAATGATAATTCAAATCGCGGTAGAGGCACAAAATATGGTTGCTACGCACCAGTCTTGAATATTCAAAAGATATTCAATGCAATATTCAACACATTTCAGTACCTAGAAAGTCTCCACAGGGCGCAACTCCAATGCAGGATGCAGATATATATGATATATCAATCACACTATAATCTCAACGCAGATATCTATCAACAATCTTACTCTCACCACCACGCAGCTGTCTTCACACAAAGTGCCTTCACGCTCTGGAGGAGATACCAATAGAACTCTTCAAGCAGGTATTCAACAACTACAGATCGCAGTAGATAGAAAAGGCGGGCAGATGGAGGAGTAATGCATATACTGCATGCGACTCGACTGGCAGACTGAAGGAGCAGTCTGGCAATGGACTGGCAAGCAGAATGCCAGTAATGGGCAGAAATGTAGCAGGAGTTATGGCAGACAGCCCTGCTCTGATACCACTTGTTGGTAATAACTCCCGATTGATTAATTCTTCAAATGCAAATGCCTATATTTATACAAATCACATGGCGGTTGGGTTTCACCTTCCGCTCAGCCTGTTTGGCTTCCTACTCTCTATTTATTTATTTATTTACATTATATAACCCTAACGGATTATATTCTAACATATTCATTATGGAACATAGATAACATTATAGTCCCTACTAGTTAAAGTCATTATTGATATCAGGGGTTTATTCTTGAAAATTGGAAAGTACTATGTTACTGCATTTTGATAATGGTAAATAATGGGAGATGTTGATATTAAATTATATGGAAAGCAATTGTTTGATCACTGAAAGAACTTTTTTGTGGCAAACGATTAAATTTATATTTATGACTATTAATTATTATAATTTAATTTATCATTATAGATAATATAAATCAAAAGATAAAGTAGTAAATTATAAAAATATGGATAATTTTTATAAGTATATGAAGACACATGTTTTAAACATTTTTTGCTACATAAACTCTATCATAATCAACTTTCCTAATATTGTTTAATATAATAAAAAGTATAGTTATTTTAGCAGGTTTTTATAATTGTCTCAAAGTCCTTTATAACCATGTGAATTTTATTATTATCAAACTTTATCACTCGTTAATAAAAAGAACACTCAATTTTGTTAAATCTTAAGAGAATAAGCAATTTTTTTTGTAAGCCTGCAAATTGTATTAAGCTATTAAATCAAAAAGTACATAAAAAATTACATCACTGACAGAATTTGAGGGTGGTCTGAAATAAAGGAGCCACCACCCCAACCAGTCAACACTATGGACTTGTCTTACAGTAAAATGGAAAAAAATCCCATCAACTGATGGGGTCCAAACTATAGACGCAAAATTTATACTGGTATTGTTCATAGACTCGTGAAACAAGATATTAGAAAGCAAATTAAAACAGAAAAACTTAAAATAACAGGTGGAACCAGTGGTAGGCCCAGCCGGCTTCTAGGTCATCAACAACAACAAAATAGGGGGGGGCTCCTCTATGATGCGGCATCCCCCCTAGAATTCTTCATCTTCCTTAGTGTCTAGCTTCTTGACAGGTAGAGGAGAATATTTTCGGACATGTACCCCAGTTTCGCGAACATGCTTATTGAGCAATGGTGTGATAGTGGAAGGCACTGGGAAGGGAGCATTCATCATTGTAGTCGTCGCAGGAACCGAGCTCTTGTCCAGTGACAGTCCCCCAGTAACACTATTGCTACCCCCTTTAGCGTTGCCTGCAGTGCAAAGTCCAATGGCTAAGCATTTCCAAGCAGAAGTCGCGTCCAACCTCTTGAGTTGGGCATCGAGTTCAATCAATTTGGTCTTTGCATAGAACATAGAGTTGCGAGTGTGGTTCCAGTTACTAGCCATTTCCTCCATTAAGGTACCCATCATGTTTTTAATAAGCCACTAGTGATTAATTTGGACGACCCCTCTACCTCTATCCAAGTGCTCGGTAACCAAGCGAGCTTCTCATTCATCAATAAGGACTCTCACAAGCATGGAGACACCAGTCTCACAACCTTCTTCCATCATCATTCCCATGTCGTGCTGAGCATGACCGCGACCACGGCTACCTTGGTGAGAGGCGCTACGTTGTCGAGACATGGTGAGTTGAATAAAATGTTGCAGGTTCCTGTCAAAATCCCTACTAATCAAATCCTGTGTTCTTGAGTGTTGATGCAGGTGTAGGTGATGAACTCAGAAGCTCGACTTCGAAGAAAACCAAGTGGGAAGACTAGAACAGAGATGGGATGAATCTCTACTAACATATCCCAGGAGCAGGAGAATGAGCCTAAGGGCCTCTCGTTCCCATTCCTTAAGCTTGTCATCCACACGAATCAGTTCAGAGGTCATCTAAGGGAAGTTAATGCAAGGGTGGATCTTCCAATGCCAAGCGTGACTGTAAGGTGCCTCTTCCATCACTTGACAAGATTGTTCGATCATTGTTGGACAAAAATATTAACTGTCAATCCCTTCCATCATCGTCAGCCAGGATTCCAATCTCTACGCAGTGAATGCACCTTAACTGTTGCATGGGGGGGATATAGAGGGCCCAACATGCGGGGTGCCAGGTTTCCATTCCTCGGCCCGAGGCGCCCTGCTTTGTCGGTCAAACAAGTGGCACCTGCATCCAGGTAAGGGAATAAGCATTTTAAAGAATAGGTTAAATATCTTTAAAAATCTATATATTGTAATTTTATCATAATAACATTTTACCAAATTTAATTATCTTTAAGAATCTATATATTACAATCCTCTCATAATAACATCCAACCAAATTATATAATCTTTATATGAAAAGTTATGTAATGTTACAATGAATTTAGAAATTCTATTTACTAGTATATCACCAAACATTCCATCCTAATTTTTCTCAACCCTTTGACTTTTTCAAAACCTTGGATACTTATTAGTCATAGATAATATATAATTTTTAATAAAATATCACTTCCATTTTATAATGGTATGAGGCTGTTAGGATTATTAATCCTCCCTTGGTCAAATGTCTATTAGATTAATTTAGCCTAACTTAGGAGTTTTAATTAATTAATTGAGTCACTAGTACCATTGGGTCCACATGGCCTAATGGGGCCACATGTACCAGTCACTGAAGTGTGGGGAACATTGCTAGAGGTTAATTGCCACTTTCTGCATGTGCATGCATCAGTTTGGGCTCCTCCTAGACCAATCCACACATTTTACGAGCCACTGGGAGTCCCGGTACCAACCTACTTCAGTTAGTTGGAGTTAGTACTAGTTAGTCATAGTTATCCCCTAGTTACTTTTAGTTAGTTCACAAATCGTTAGCTAGCGCAATTTTTTCATGGCTAATGCATGGTTGCATGTGGAGTAGGCACTTTTTCCCACCTACCACACTCAGTTGCACTGAGTTAACTAGCTGTCACTGATTGTTGGAGCTGTTGGACATCTAGGATTTGATCTATTGGACTCCGATATCGATTGAGACACCATGAGTTAGATGGTCAATTAGATACAGTCACATCTAGTGGATAGATTCGAATCCATCCCTAATTGATTCAAATTCTTTCACTATGTAAAATATTGTAACACCATACATTATTATTGTGAATGATACTGTAAATTCCTGATCAATACTCATTTGTTTCCTGTGTGGTTTGTTTTGTTCAGTTTGTATCTTCATTATCCATTTACTGCAAACATTATTAGAACTATCTGCTTGAAGATATAAATGGCATTCAAATTCTAATATGGTATCAGAGCCTTCTAGGGCGGGTTTCAAGCTCGTTTCTCTCCATTGAACATCAGAAGCAGCTGGGTTTCCACAAAAGTCCCCTATGAAAATTTGCTAGCTCTAGATTTATTCAGAGTAGCGGATTGGGTGTGAGGGACCCTGAAAAAATGTTAATGTTGAGAGGAAAATCATGATTCTAACAATTCATATGTTTCAGTGTGTTATTGCAGTGAAAATAAAGGTGCAACATAGCTTGTGAGAAGTTTTTTGCAGTCTTTCAGCCGGAGCAATTATGAGTTCTCAAACTCCTGAACCACAGATCCTCACAACTTCCAATTATCTTGATTGAAGGATTGATATGTAGTTGTCCTTGTACAAGCATGCCTATCACAGGATCATACATGGATGGGAGCCTGAGCCTCATCGGCTAGTTGAAAGGAACAAGTTTAAGAACTGTTGTGATGAAGCATTCAGGTACTTATGTACTTATATATCCGGAGATCTCCTCTTCCACCTAAAAGGATTGAGGACTCCTAGAGAATCCTAGGAGAATATTGATAGCTTGTTTAACAAACAAGATGAGCTTTGGGGACACATTCTGGAGAATGAGTTGGTATCTTTACATCCCAATAGTTTCGAGACTATTGAGCAATTCTTTACTAAATTCAAGTCTCTAGTACTTCAGTGCAGAATAGCGCGGAAGGATGAGCAGAATGTCCTTTCCATACTCAGCAAACTATGCCCTGAGTATTCTGTATTTGTTCCCATATTTCATTCCAAGCAGGAAAGCTTTCCTCATTGGAAAATTCCTTCATAAGATTCTCTTTCCGAGTCCTTAATCAAGGAGAAAGACAAGTTGTTTTGAATGGGGGTCATCAAGACCTCCAAAGATCAAGATCTCCTAGTTACTGACTCTTCCAAAGCGCAAGAAAAGGGGAAATCAAAGAAGAAGGATCCAAAAGAAGTTGATTTGAAGCCTAAACAGAATCAACAAACTTTAGAAGGAGCCTTCCGCTCTAAGAAAAAGAAGAAGTTTGAAAAGAAATTATGCCCCTATTGTGAAAAGGGGTACCATCTTGAAGATCATTGTATGAGTAAGGAGCTTGATGAAATGACAACTCTTCTCAAGCAACATAACATTGCTTCCCCAAGAGCAAAGAAACCTAATAAAGAACCACAGATAGAAGATACTGAAAGGTGTCATGCTTTGAAAGCAACTGTCTCTCCATCCTTAGCATACATAATAGATTATAGAGCTTCCAACCACATGGTTTCTTCCAAAGAATCCTTCTCTACCCTCTCACTATCAAAGGGGCCTAACATTCACATTGGAGATGATTCCCATATTCCAGCAAAAGGAAGGGGCTCAGTCAGAGCGAAGCATGGTGAGTTCAAAAATGTCTTATATGTGCCCTCCCTTGTTGTTATTACATGTTTATCAAATGAATCATATAGGATCTCCCAAAAAAGTTACATTTGATTCAGAATCAGTTAAGATTACAGAAAAAGCCACTGGACTGCTTGTAGTGAAAGGTATTGCAAATCACTCTACCAAAGCTTATGAGTTCTCACATTTCTTACCTATTTCTCCTCCTACAACTTTATTGTCTCATGCTAACAACACCCGCAAGATTTGGCATGAGAGATTTGGCCATCTCAATTTCAAATATCTGAAGCAGCTCCACAATGATAAAATGGTTGAAGGTTTTCCCTCCATCCAAACTTCTGATGGAGTATGTGTTGGTTGCTTGGTAGGTAAGCATCCATAAAATAAGTATGATGATGGGAAGGCACATAGAGCTTCCTCTACACTTGATTTGATACATAGTGATGTAGCTGGACCTATGCCCACAAACTCTATTAATGGTTGCAGGTATTTCCTCACCTTTATTGATGATTGTTCTAGGTACTGTTGGGTCTACTTCATGAAACAAAAATCAGAACTTTGTGAGACTTTTAAAGTTTTTAAGGCTATGGTTGAGAACAATTTTAGTAAGAAAATCAAGTCTATAAGATATGGTGGAGGAGGAGAATACATCAAAGGAGACTTCCAGGTTTTCTGTGAATCAAAGGGGATTCGAATGGAACACTCAGTTCCATACACACCACAACAGAATGGTGTAGCTGAGAGGAAGAATAGATCATTGAAACAGATGGAAACATGCCTTCTCCATTCCAAACATCTACCTTCTTCTCTTTGGGCTGAAGCAGTAAATTGTGCTTTGTATTTGCAGAATAGGTTGCCCCACAAGTCAGTGGTTGGGGTCACTCCATTCGAAGCACTGCATGGGTATAAGCCCAATGTCTCTCATCTGAGAGTTTTTGGTTCCAAAGCTTGGGCCAGAATACCACTTGACAAGAGGAAGGCCTTCCAAACCCAAAGTAGTGAATGCATTCTGTTGGGATATGCAGAAGATGCAAAAGCTTACAAACGGATGGAGGTTGCAACCAAAAGATGCTTCATTGAAAAAGTGTCCAATTCGAAGAAGATCAGCTACACGATACTCCTCCAGCAGCAAAGGAAGGTAAAACTATTTCTCCACCTATTTTTGATGATGATGATGTGCTACATGTTTCAGATTCAGATGAAGAAGATCACATTCAGCATGATCCTGTTATTGAGACTGAATCTCAAGAGATTCTAGATCCAGATCCAGTACCTATTCCTAATCAGAAGCCTAAACCCATATGGGATCAAAAGCTTCTTGATGCAGCTGGCAGTGGTGCTGGAGATCTAGAAGACAGAAGGAGAACAAGGTCCCAGTATCAAAATGAACATGCTGCACTATCTCTCACAGATTTGCTCTCTACAGTATTGTGCAGCAAAGTTCCAGGTCGGTGCTACTTGATGATGGTGAATGATCAGCTACATGGCCCATAGAAGCAGGAACTTGATCATTCCCTACCTTCACCATCCAGAAGAGACAAACAGAGTCATCAAATCAGAAGTACATTAAGAGGTCCACTAATGGACCATGCTGCTACACAAAGCTGCAAATTTGCAGCAGTGTTTTTTCTCAAATTATTTTTCTAAGGAGGAAGCTTCTTTCTTCTAAAGATAGCTTGCAGTTTGCTATTTCTTGCTTATTTTGAGGGGGGGTTTTCCCATGAGGTTTTCCCCTGTTTCCTCGATTGTATTAAGCAACATTTTTTTACTATCTTTTAGATTGTATTTGGGTGACCTATGGTCTTGTTACCAGGGCCCACAGTTGTCCATGTTAGGATTCAAGGGGGGTGTTAGGATTATTAATCCTCCCTTGGCCAAATGTCTATTAGATTAATTTAGCCTAACTTAGGAGTTTTAATTGATTAATTGAGTCACTAGTACCATTGGGTCCACATGGCCTAATGGGGCCACATGTACCAATCACTGGAGTGTGGAGAACACTTCTAGAGGTTAACTGCCACTTTTTGCATGTGCATGCACCAGTTTGGGTGCCTCCTAGACCAATCCCTACATTTTAGGATCCACTGGGAGTCCCGACACCAACCTACTTCAGTTAGTTGGAGTTAGTACTAGTCAGTCTTAGTTAGCCCCCAGTTACTTTCAATTAGTTCACAAACAGTTAGCTAGCGCAAGCTTTGCATGGCTCCATGTGGAGTAGGCGCTTTTGTCCACCTACCACACTCAGTTGCACTGAGTTAACTAGTTGTCACTGATTGTTGGAGTTGTTGGACATATGGGAGTTGATCTATTGGACTTCGATATTGATTGAGACACCATGAGTTAGATGGTCAGTTAGATACAGTCACATCCAGTGGATAGATTCGAATCCATCCCTAATTGATTCGAATTATTTTCCTATGTAAACTATTGTAACACCAGACATTATTATTGTGAATGATACTATAAATTCCTGAGCAATACTCATATGTTTCCTGTGTGGTTTGTTTTATTCAGTTTGTATCTTCATTCTCCATTTACTGCAAACATTATTAGAACTATCTGCTTGAAGATCTAAATGGCATTCAAATTGTAATAGAGGCCTCCTAATATTTTAAATAGACATTTGGAGAAAAAGGTGTTAATTTGTTTCCTTAAAGAAATAATTCGAGTCCACACTTACCCAAATAATAGAGGTGATGCACTAGGTTATCCCTTATCGGTTGTTTTTTTAGATGGAAGGCAGTTGATCATCAATTGCATAGGTGGCTAGTAACCCCAAAAACATTTATCAATCGAGCTAACCCTTGGGGATTGAAGGTATTTTCTTATATTAGATATAGAGGTGATGCACTAGGTTATCCCTTATGGAAACACCTCTCTTCTTCCTTGCTTTTTTAGATAGAAGGTAGATGATCATCAATTGCATAGGTGGCTAATAACCCCAAAAGCATTTATCAATCGAGCTAACCCTTGTGGATTGAAAGTATTTTCTTATATCAGGTAGACATAGAACAATAACAACAAATAAAACTTTATATCAACATAATCTCCATGTTTATGTCCACAAGGAGTTTAAAAATGCAAAATCAATCATAGGCACTAACGCATCATATGATAGCAAACAAAAACAAAATCATAAGCACTAACACAAACAAAAACAAAATGAACCTTAAACTTCTTAAAGACAATATTCTTGATCCATAGAAATGTACATATTAATTCCATTGATACAATATCTAACTATTTTACATCATGTGCAAACTGCACCAAAGTGTTACATTAGATTAGATTAGGCAAAACTTACCAAATTTAAGTTTGTGGGAAGATCATGCAATATACCTACCAACATGATCCATTGGCACAAGTTAAAAACATTTACATAATTTCATAAAAGTTTAAAACATTAAATAATTTCATAAATTTTACCTCATCTTGAGCATGCAAATGCATCTTTTCTTTTTATTGATGGTCAAAGTTGCATGGCATAACCATAAAACTTCACCATGTTATTGGATGGCAATCCTTATTTACTGGACAGACTTTCCCTCGGGAGGGGAGCCTATCAAATGCATATTGTTGAATCTTTCATCGGACGGTGCTCATTTGACAGGCTCCCCTCCCGAGGGAAAATCTGTCCAGTATATAATGCGCTCTGTTATTAGATAACATGGTTATAGTTGAATCTAGTCACTTAGCTTTCCTTAGATCATATGGTTGAATCGAGAGTTGTGTCCACGTAGTCCAATCCGAGAAATCCTTTAGGGTCTACATCTTTATTTTTAAATTCTTAATTTTGTTGAATATAAAACGAGAGGGGTTTGGTTGTGATTTTCTTTGTCACAAGTAGAGTCATAATAACGTGAAAAATGCTTTGTTCCCACGTGTAATGGCTAATCAAGCAACGTTGGCTATGGCCTAGAAAATAGGTTTCGACTTTCCACTTGTAAATTAATTCAATTGGTCTTTCTTCGTCATTAAAGCAAGTGCACTCTATTTTAAAAGATTTAGTCAACTCTTATTGGGATTTACATTAAATTTTATAATATCCTCGAAAATTGAATTGCATTTACATAAGGTTAATAAAAATATTACATGTGATAAACAATTAAACAATGTCAACCATTAGTGTAATGATAAATAAATATCTAAACGTATTGGTTATTAACTTTTAATGGTTTTTCATTGTTAATTATTTAGCCTTCGAGTTTTTTTTAAGGGTAACGAGGAAGGTATTGTATTATATAAAAAGGTTGCAAATAGTCAAGCTTTTGGTTAAAGACTTGTAATTTATTTTGTCTATTTCTAAAATATCTGAATTGTTTGTACTAAAAACTATTAACATAAATTTATTGATGTGTTAAAAAAGATTTCTATCACCTTTCGAAGGGTATATACGGACATAGACACCTAAAATCAAAAGACAAAAAAACATAAAATACCATTTAAACTTTTTTTTTAACCATGGGAACAGCAACCTCCCAAGAGTATATCCAACAGCCTACAAGCCAGATATACCAATAACTTGTGACTTAGTAGGGGACGAGACATCCTGAAACCCATCGAGGTGAGCCTCTATCCCAAGGGTCGCCTACCCTTCTAGCCTTGTCACAATAGGCAAATGAGCAACTCTACCCCCTGCCGGTTTTGAACCTGTGACCTCCAAGGAGATAACACATGTTCTTAACCATTAGGCCCACTCAAGTGCTCTTACCATTTAAACTTAAGCTACTTCTGCTTCTTTTACCCTAGAGCTTTAACTGGCTAAGCTACTAAAGTCTCCTCCATTAGATGGTATCTTGCAGGAGAGTTCTGACAGTGGCTGCACTAGTTCATGTTGACCATCTTTTGCAAATCTTCCTTCATGTAACCAATAGTCCCCATAAGCTCATATAAATCTTTGTGATTATCTTCAATTCTAGCATCATGGTTGCCCATTTTCCTCGCCATCCACTTCACTTCTTCTGCAATTGAACTCCCTTTTGTAACCCCCCTGTTCATGATGGCATAAAGCCAACAAATATTCTGCTTGATGTCCCTTAAAGAATCCTGCAGGTTGTTTAGAGTTACATCCCTGTCGTTGTTTGCCCTAACTTCCCGTGAAGACAGTCCTGCGTGCTCAGAGAAAAATGATTGTGTTATCTGGATGTTGGAAGACCTTTCCTTATCTTCTATGTTGAGGAAGCCAAGAGATAATGGTAGCAAGGGCTCTGCAGGTGGAGAATTGTTTGAATTGTGAACATTATGGCCAATTAATAGAGCTAGGGGAGACTTGTTGAATGTGCCTTCCATGGCTCGTGTCGGGTTTCTAATCAACCTGAGAATGCCAGGGATTTCAATAAATCCCTTCACATGGGTAGCTATGCCGCATGGGAGCCAGCTGGACACCAGAAAGCATGCATGTTGTCAGATGTAGGATCACCGAGGAGGGGGGGCTTCCACCAAAATGCCATGGTTAGTGAAGATTTCGGAAGTTGGGGCATTAGGGACATAACTTATGCCACCCTTGAACCCATCCATCATTGCTTATGTTCCTAGGGGACATAACTTAAATTTTTTAAAATACCATTAACCCTGGAAATTCTAGCTTTTAGCTTAGCTCCTTGATTTGCTAAGTTATATGCTTCAGTGTTATTGCTTTTGAGGATATGATAAAATGAGGTTTGAACATTTACAGAGGTTTTCTGGATTCGCTCGCGGATCCTTCGAATTTTGACTGCTCCTTTGTTG
This sequence comes from Pseudotsuga menziesii, assembly GCA_001517045.1. Taxonomy (NCBI): domain Eukaryota; kingdom Viridiplantae; phylum Streptophyta; class Pinopsida; order Pinales; family Pinaceae; genus Pseudotsuga; species Pseudotsuga menziesii. The sequence continues at coordinate 195,687 of LPNX010378633.1, read as the reverse complement.
TATCCATAGACCATTTTGTGTATGACTTGTCTAGAATCTCCCATGAGTGTAACTTTGGTGATCTTGTTTTGCTTGACCATATCCAATCCAAAGAGAAGCGTGAACCACTCAGCTTCATTATTGGTTTTTCGTCCAAGACCCTAGGCATAAGTCAAAACTATATTTCCTCCGAGACCGAAAATAATCCCACCCACACCTGCCTTCCCAATAATTATTATTTTTTATTAAATAATTTAAGTATTTGAGTTTTTTTGTTTTAATTATTATTAGTTAATTTAGATACTTAAGTTTTTTTAAGAAAAATTATTATAACAACATATTTATTAAGAATTTAGTATATTATTTATGAGAATTGAACTTAGATAATAATCTAAAAACTCCAAAAAAAAATCAATTAAATTAAATCTAATTGACATACTTTGATAAATAATATATAAATATAAGTTAAATGTAAAACATTAAAACATTTAGACTTTAAATATAACTATCAAATTTTTCAAATTATTATAATATTACATTATTTCTAATTATTAAAATTATATAAATCATTAATTAAAAGAAAGAGATATAGTTTTTTTTCATAAGGAAATATGCACGAGAAACCTAGCAATAATTCCCCACATTAATGGATGGTAAAGGTGGTAAGCCGCTGACCATCCTCACAGAAGGCCCAACCCCAAAGGACTTAAGGCTCGAACCTGTGACCTCTCCCCGAACCGAGAGAGTGTGCGCACGTCTTACCAATTGAGCTAACCCTTGAGGCTTAGCCTCTCAATTTATATTTAACCTCTCAATTTATGACTAGTTGAACTTAAAAACAATACACTATAATGAGTTTAGCAAATAAATCAGCCCTATACTCAGAGAACCACTTTCAGGGCCCTATACTCAGAGAACCACTTTCTAGAATAATTTGGTGGCAGGTGGGCTTCTGGGACAACCTAATTTACTATTGGCAGGGGATCTCAAGTTTACTTTATCCTCTGCTGAAGTTTGGGGATGTAAAGCTAGGTTGGACCCTTTGGCATCTTTTTTTTCCCAGCTCATTTCCTGTAACAAGCTGGTGGACCTTGCTATGCATCTTTCTGGCCCTACCTGGAGAAATGGGCGCTCAGGGGATGCTGGTATAAGTAAAAGGCTGGACAAGTTTCTGTCATCTGGATCTCTTCTCCCTAGCCTCTCTTACTATCGGACCTGGGCTACCCCTTCTGATGTATATGATCACTACCTTATTTGCCTGGAATGGGGCTCGAAAAGCAGAGCTCATTGCTGGCCTTTCAAGTTTAATAGAGCTTGGATTTTGGAGGAGGACTTTGCTCATTTGGTTATTTCCTCGTGGAAGATGCCTCTAGATAAGGATGACTATTGCCATATGGATGTTCTCTCTTTGAAGTTGTGAAGACTTAAAGGAACTGTAAAGGAATGGGAAAGGGTGAAGAACCATGAAAGGAGCAGCAGATATTGGAAATAAATGAAGGTATATCAGAGCTATTACAGGAAGACTCTGGTATAATATCGGTCTCAAATGCTAATAAGCTAAAAATCCTTCAGGAAAGGAAGGGAAAATATTGGGCTCATGAGATTACTACTCAGAGACTGAAGAGCAGAGTTCAGTGGATAAAGGAGGGGGATGCAAATACAAGGTTTTTTCACTCTTTTGCTTCAGCTAGAAGGAATACAAATGCTATTTGGTCTCTAAAGGATCAGAATGGCATGTCTGTTTCTGAGGACCTGGCACTTAAGCATCTTGGTAAACAGCACTTTAGCGACCTTTTTGGTGATGACAAGTCTACAAATATTGCTGATCAACTTAAATTTATCATCCTTTTCTCGCACATGACTACTGAAGAAGATATTGATCGCTTCCTTAAGCCCATATCGTCCCAGGAAGTTGAAGCTGTACTTAAGGGGTTCAAGAAGGATAAGAGTCCGAGTCCTGATGGGTGACCTGTCGAGTTTTTTCTGGCTTTTTTTTATCTGGTGGGGGGGGATTTGGTGTTGGCTATGGAGTAGGCCAGATTACATGGTAATGTTTCCGGTGCCCTTAACTCTACTTATCTGACCCTGATACCTAAATGTGAAAAGCCCCTGACTTTTGCTGACTTTCGACCCATATCCTTATGTAACCTGGTCTACAAGGTTATATCCAAGCTAGCTGCCATTAGACTAAAGCTTATTCTTAATCGTTCGCTATCTGCCCATCAATTTGGATTTCTTAAGGATAGACAGATTACTGAACCTGTGGGTATCACCCAGAAATTATTACACTCTATCAAAACGAAGAATTCTAATGTCTTGGTCTTGAAATTGGACCTGGTTAAAGCTTTTGATAGAGTCAACTGGACCTTTATTAGACTTCTGCTCATTCAGATTGGTATACCCCTTTTGGGTGTTAATTGTATTATGGGTTGTGTCTCTAGCTCATGTTTTGTTGTGTTAGTTAATGGTTCTCCCTCGGACTTTTTCCCTGCTTCCAGGGGGTTGTGTCAAGGCTGTCCTTTGTCTCCTCTATTATTCATCTTGATTATGGAGAGTCTCAGTCGTATTATTCTGGATGCTCAGCACAAAGGTCGTATAAAGGGCTTTCAGTACTCTCCTCTTCCGTCAATTACACATTTGTTATTTGTGGATGATGTTATTTTAACTGGTGTTGGTACTGTTGAAGAATGGAGTGCATATAAATAAGCCCTTGACTTATTTTGCTCAGCCTAGGGGATGACTGTTAGCATTGAAAAATTTTCTTTTCTCTATCAAAATGTGGATGCTGATATCAGAAATAAGATTGCTAAGATCCTTCCATTCATGATGGAACCTCTTACTATGGGCTTTAAGTACTTGGGCTATCGGCTAAAACCTTTGGGGTACCATACTTCGGATTGGAGATGGGTGATCGAATTATTTGAGAAAAAAATCCAAAATTGGACCTACAGGTATCTCTCACTTGGTGGCAGGGTGGTCCTTATAAAAGTTGTGCTTACTGGGTTGGCTGTCTACTGGTTTGCTTTGGCTAGATGTCCCAAATCTATTATGAATGTTCTGCGCAAAACTATTTTCTCCTTCCTCTAGGGCTCCTCTGCTGGCCATCAGAAACCTCATTTGGTAAGCTGGGAAACTCTTTCCTTACCTATCGAATTTGGTGGTTGGGATATTAAGAACCTTGGATGGTTTCGTATATCCATGAGATTAAAAAGCATGTGGCAGCTACTTACCAGTACAAGTATCTGGAGCAGAATTATTGCCCATAAATACTTAAAAAACAGACCATTAGAAGACTGGATACGTGCCCGGATTTTTTGTGTCAATGGTACCTCATACTTTTGGAATGGGTTTATAAGGATTTTTTAGTGGATTACCTGTCAGCTGGGATGGAGGGTGGGAAATGGATTAAAGATCAAGGTGGGGGCTGACCCTATTGCTGGGCTTAACTCCCTGCATCTTCTATATGAGGATCTCAGAGATTATCTTAATGATCTGGGATCTCTTTTCTTGCTCAGGCGCAAAATTTGGAAGTGTGTGGCTCTGAAGGACCCAAGTGGTACTCTGCCACGGATCTGTTGTTGGGTGGTGAATGGGACGCACAATGGTGCTCTTATGTTAAGGGCATGACTCATGGGGGTATTAGGATTGGGAATGCTGAGGATAAACTGCTTTGGATGTATGATGAACAGCAGGGATCGGTGACTGCAAAAAAAGCTTATGATCTTATTGTTTCAAATCATAGCACAATTATGGAGAATGATATCATCCTGAAGATTTGGCACTTTAATATTCCCCACAAGCTTAAGTGCTTTATCTGGCTCACGTGTAATAAGAAAATTAATACCTGGGATATTTTGTGCAAGAAAGCAAGGATAATTTTAGGGGCGAAATTTAGCCCAATGGGCTATTTTTCCATGTTTTTCTCCAAAAAATGATGTCATTTTGCATTTTTTTGAAGCCATGTTTCACCCAATTTTGATGGGGTAAAATTTTTTCACCCTAAAAATCACCAAATTATTATATAAACGATATAAAATGCTTGGAAATTAAAATATTTTTTGAAAAATATCGCCAAACATTTTATAGTTGGCGTTTTAAGAATTTGTAAGATTCGCCAACATTTATACACTTTTAAATAAGTATGGTTCCTTAAAATCATCCCTGCAAGAAAGGCTGGTACGGTCCAAATAGGTGTTGTCTTTGTAATGAGGAAGCTGAATCTGTAGACCATATTTTTGTTGGCTGTATTTTTTGAAGAAGACGATCTTGGGACTTAACAGTTTGTTTAAAGTGAATATTCATTGGAATGCCCCTACTTTCATGGAAAATCTTTCCAACTGGGTTTCTAAGGATAGAGCCTTTAGGTATCTGCCTCTTTTTCTTACTTGGAACATTTGGAAGGCTAGGAATTGCTTGTTATTTGAAGATCGACATCCCTTGATAGCTGGCCTCTTACATGTAATCATTGATGAGGTGAATACATACAAACCTGTTATGAAGTACAGGAAAAAAATCAGGAACATAGGGAAGCCTCTTGTTTCAAATTACCCTAGGATCTTCTTTGATGGAGATGCTACTAAAAGTATTGGTGGAGCAGGTTTTTGTATTTGGCTGAATGAACATCATTTGTTTGACTTTAAACTTGGATGCAGGAGCAACACAAATACTAGAGTAGAACTCTTAGCACTCTAGGCTTCATTACAAGTCGCCAAGGATATTGGGTTGCCTTACCTACATATCTTTGGCGACTCCTCTGTGATTATAAATTGGGCAAAAAAGGAATCCACCCTGGACATGGTGAATCTTGAAGCTTGGTGCTACAACACCAGATTTCTTATGTCCTTTTTCACCTGGGTGGATTTCAGTCATGTCTATAGGGAACATAACAAGAGGGCATACATCTTATCCAAGGAGGGGCTGCACTTGGCTCCTGGCCATCTCTTACTTATTGAATCATATGATGATGAGATTATAGGGGAAGACTCTTTACAGCTATTTTAGAATATGCTCTTTCTATTTCAGTTTTTATCTCATGGATTCTTTGAGCTATATCAGGGTTTGTTGAGCAGCTATTACAGGATATACAAGAGTCGCTTCCCGGCTTGGATAAGGTATCTGGGCTCTTGTTATATTCCTTTGGGACATATTTGAGTGATATTATTATTGCTCACTTATGAGAGGATTTTTGTGGTATTGCTACCCAGATGCTTTGTGTTTCCTCTGGTATATACTGCTGGCTCTTTTTTATTATGTATTGTATAAACTGATATGTAGTGATATTATATCTGATCTGTTGGGCCAAATAGATCTGTAAGATGATATACAAGATTCTTTTGATTCAATAAATAACAAAGAACTGAATTTTTTCAATTGATAAAAAAAAATTTTAGCAAATAAATCATAACTCCATAAAAACCTCATTTTATACTCAGCCTCATTTTATCTTCCCAACAACAACAACAACAACAAAAAATTCAGTCGAAAAAGTCATTATAAATATAGTTTACATCACTCGAAAATGGACTTTTATTATTATTACAAGTATGTTTTATCATTAATAAGTCAATGAACCTTTTTAAATTATATAAATGCTTTCGAGGAGAATAGTGAGCCCAATAAAAGAATATGCTGGGTACAAGTATTTTTTAAGCATTAATAAGTCAATAAACCTTTTTAAATTATATAAATGCTTTCGAGGAGAATAGTAAGCCCAAAAAAAATACGTTGGTTGTGTGCAGTCTTGGAATTTGGTTTTTATTATACTTTTCAAAATATTTTTTTATAAGTTTTGCCATTTTATATTACTAGTTATGAAATGTTTTGTTTAAAATTTTACGTTTTAAACACTAGATAGTCTTTTAATGTTTAACTATAAACTTGGAACAAATTATGCTTCGAGCATGTGGAGCATTAGTCCATTAATGGCAAATAAAAATGGATAATGGCGAAAGGTTGCTTACACTAAAATATTTGCAGAAGTAAATGACCAAGCTCGCACAAGAGCGAGACTGAGATCAATTTCAGAGCCCTCACAACCTTCTAGAATGTATCTAGTTTAAATATGTATACATTATAGAAAATATACAAAAAGAAATCATAGTAGATTTTAAATAAATCAATAGATTTTTAAACAAATCAATATGTTTTTAAACAAATCCTTAAATTTAAACTAAAATAAAATCTATAAGCAGTATCTTTAAATCTTGATAATGCTTTCCAAGGCTATGTGTCCAGAGTCCAGAGGCTGTCCACTCTCCAACTCCAAGGGCTTTTAGGCTCCAGCTCCAAATTTGTACTATGTAGATGCTAATTACAATAGTAAAAAAACAAAAAATAAAAAAATCATTTTTTGCTTTCAGAAAAAAAATCAAGAAAACTTATAAAATAGAAAAACATGGATGATGGAAATAATACTAACTTAATATTTTTCTTTTAGTGAAAGTATGATTGGAATTTGGAAAGTATTTTTTTTATATAATAATAAGATAAAAGTATCGATATTACTAATTTAATAATAGTAATTTATAATTAAGTTTTAGTAATTTTGTTGCCCTTCAAAAATAAGATTAAATGATAAATTTATCCTTGAAAAAAAATCTACTTAAAATTAACTTTATTTGACGATCAAAATGCTCCTGACAATCATTTTGCCAATCAAATTCCAACACTAAGTTAGGGTTCACAAGTCCAAACCCCAACATTGAGAACCTTATAATAATGTGTATTAGTTTATTTTGGCATGTGCAGACTAAAGGTGTATTAGTTTAATTTCATGAAAGAATATTATAACGGAGTTGAAGTAAATGGTGGCCCTATTATATGGCTCGTGAACATTGTTCCTATCATAACAAATTTATTTTTCAATTATATTTTATTGCTAATTTTATATTTTTCCTTATTACTTATTAATCTATCTTTAATTTATCTATATTCTAAGTGATTTTCAAGCTTTAAAGATAAAACACAACACAAATGATATAATAACCACCATCTTGAAACAACATGCCTTCGATATTTGATATTTAATTTTGATATATTTAATACTGGACCTTTGTAAACTTAAACATATATAAATCAAGCTAACCTTCGGGGTTTAAAGGTATTTTCTTTTATAAAATATTCACAAAAAAAATAACAACAAACAAAACTTGTATGGGCATGATCTCCATGTTAAGTTTATAAAGAGTATAATGCAAACTCAATAAAAAAAACACTAGCACACCATATGATAACAACTTTGAGTAAAATAAACCTTAGGTTACTTAGAAACAATAATTTTGATTGATTATTTATTAATATAAAAATATATATTAATTCTATTTACAAAAGATTTAACTGTTTTACCAAAGTGCAAATAATAAATATCACATTAAACAAAATGTAAATTATAAATATCACATTAAACAAAACTTGATCAAATTTTAAACTTAAGTGAAGATCATACAATTTGCAAACCAACAATGATACATTAGCATAATTCAAACCACGTTTAAAACATAACACACATTTCTATCAAATGAATCGCTTCACATATTAAGATGTGGAACTTGTTATCACAAAACTTTGGCTAACTTAAACTAATTTCCTTTGATATTTTTTATGATTCATTAAACAACTAGTTGTTTTTGGCCATTCCATTATGCAATTCAAGCATCACTTAAGACTGAGAACCTAGGCAATGTGTAGAGATGGGTGAACAATGAAGCTTTAGGATTTTTTGGTCCATAGGAGGAATACACACTCACTTGGTCTTGGAATAATGGCAGAGGCCAAGTATTAGTTAAATTTGATTATCAGTCTAGCCTTTTTTCTAATCCCATGGAAGATTATTTTCGGTGGTACAAGGTCATATAGAAGTGGAGTCCTCCCCTCAAAATCAAATTGTTCTTATGGTTGGATTTAGCAGATAAAATGCTTACTTGAGACAATTTCATGAAAAGAGGAGGGATTGACCCTAATCTTTGTATCCTCTGTTTAGTTGCACGAGAAAGTATTGACCATTTATTTATACACTGCTCCTTTGTTAAAAAAGTATGGAAAACTTTTTAAAATGTCCTTAAGTTTAAGGTCCATTGGATTAATGTGTCTTTAGTTTTGATTTTGGAAAGATGGATTGAGAATGAATCTTGTGGGTTGCTTAGCTTCATAGTTACTTTTGTTCGGGTATTTGGATCCACAAAAATAAAGTGATTTTTGTTGGAACAAATCCTTGTGTGAGTTTGGTCACTCGAGAGATTATGGTGCTTCTTCCTGAGAGACATATGGGGAAAAGGATCCCTCAATCATAATGTTAAAATAACCAAAATTCATGGAAGATATAGTAATTGGTGTTTTTTATGGAGCATGTTAGGGGCTCATAGGTAAGTGTGGTATTAGAATTGTTCTAAAGCTGAATGGGTCTCACCTCTACATGATCAAGATGGGTGGGGGAATTGGAACAAACACCATGGAAAAGTTGCCAGCTCTTTGGAATTTTTAAAAATTTTCTTCGGTTAAGCTCATTGGAAGGTTGTAGGTGGATGGTGATTCCAGGGCCATCATTGAATGGATTTTGGGAAGTCTTCTCTCTCAGTATTTAATCCCATTGAGTGGTAGAGGAGGGTTAGGAAATTGTAGGTGGGTTTTCAAGACCTCCTTTTCCAGCACATATTCAGAGAATTTGGCTAGGAGGATGACAAGATTTCAAAGGAAGATTTTGGGCTTGAGGAAGGGCTCTTTTTCTTTGAAGAAGTTTCTGACTTCAGTATTATTCACATAGGTTTTCTTCAGGAATTCTAGATATGTGATGGTCTTCCAAGGTTCTTATCTGTCTTTTTTTGTCGTTGTCAATTTCCTAAGGTTTTTTGTATTGCAGGCCTTTTTATGTTTTTATTCTTAATGGAATTGGTTCTGATAAGTCTTTTGTAGGCCTATGATGGTGTGAAGGAAGATGGAAATGTCTTTTTTTGTATTAGACTTAAAATCGGGTCAATGCCCTACTTTCCTTTCTATCTGGTTACTGGTTTTGTAGTATATATCTTTATTCTAATAAAAGGAATAGCATATATATATGGTGTTTATGTTGAAAAAGAAAAACTATGGGCCTAAATGGGTGTGATTAAGATGTAAAAATTAATGAAATCAACTATCATAATAAAGTTTGAATTAAAAAATTAGATTCACTTAAGGTTATTTAAATATTATTTTTATTAAATTTATTTATTATTGTATCATGATAAGCGAAATGCATTTTATAAATCAGTATTGAAAAAATTATAATATTTATCCTATGTAATGTCTATTTCATATAAAGTCAATCCAATTTAATATAGTATGCAAAAGTAAAAATATAGTAATATTAAATTTTTATATACACCTAAACAATATTATAAACATAAAATCTATTACAATACAAAGAATTTAAGGTAATTCTATTTAAATTAGTCTATCATTTTCATCAATCAGGAGGAAGACACACTAGCTTGGTCTTGGAGTAATGGAAAAGGCCAAGTATTAGTTAAACTTGATTATCAGTCTAGCCTTTTTTCTAATCCCATGGAAGACGATTGTTGGTGGTATAAGGTCATATAGAAGTGGAGTGCCCTCAAAACCAAATTGTTCTTATGGTTGGCTTTAGCAGATAAAGTGCTTAATTGAGACAATTTCATGAAAAGGGGAGGGATTGATCCTAATATTTGTATCCTCTATTTTGCTGCAAGAGAAAGTATTAATCATTTATTTACACACTTCTCCTTTGTTAAACAAGTATGGAAAACTTTTAAAAATGTCGTTAAGTTTAAGGTCCCTTCGATCAATGTGTCTTTAGTTTTGATTTTGGAAAGATGGATTGAGAATGAATCTCGTGGGATTATTATTGTTAAGATTTCATTTGATAGACTAGATATCATTAGTGTTCAATTCAAAATCACAGCAGTAACATATGCAAAATCACTGAAAGAAACACAATCATTAGATAGACATGGTATTTATCATTGGAAACTCTCAAGGGGAAGAAAACCCAACCAAAACTTCCTCTATATAAGATGTATAAGATATAACCCAAAAATAGGTATTCTCCTCATTGTTGTTCCGTCTCTCTATCTCCTATGCTCTACTCAAGTGAGTGAGTCTGTGTCCAAATAAAAATCACGACTCTCCTATTTATACACATTGAGCCAACTGGATTTTACCCTAAAAAGGTCGGCCCCACTAAACTGTCTAGGCCAACTTCACCTAGGAAGACTCAAAATAGTATATTATATTATTCATTAGGGTACTAATGACTCGACTTACAATGGAGGATTTACCTCATGACTCTATGATGACCAAATACAATAGTAACACCCTGTCGAAGGAATAATAACATCTCCCTTGGGTTACATCAGTAAAATACATTTATAATACCCTTTGAAGTTACAATATTCAACACTCCCCCTTAACGAGAAGGTTATTCTACTGAAAACATCATCATAGACTATAGGAGAACAGAGAGACAATATCTTTAGCAGTATCGAGGTAATACATCTATACGTCATAGGAAGTTTTCACATCCAGTAACTAGAACAATTACCCTTCAATGTCTTCATCTTCTGCATCACACAATCACTTGATATTTTGGCAGCAAAACTTCGATATTTCGATCCTTCATAGAAGCACTTCGATCTTCTGATCCTTTGTAGTAGTACTTCGATCTTTGATCCTTTGTAGCACTTTCCATCTTCTCCATCCTTCGTAGAAGCACTTTTATCCTCTTGATCCTTCGTAGCAGCATCACTTCGATCATTTCGATCCTTACAACAACACTTCAATCTTCTTGATCATTCGTAACCGCACTTCGATCTACTTGATCTTTGTCGCCATGCTACCTACAATACAAATGATCTCTTTGTGGGATGATCAATCCCTATCACTTTAGGACGTAAGTCCAGGGATGATGCAATCCCCCATCATCTTGGTCCATGATATCAACTAACTGAATCATCTACAACTAAATGTAGATCTCGACCGCACCCAGTGCAAGCCCTATCGTCCTTGAGGACTCATCATAGACCATCCATACCACTAAGGTTAGAACCAATCTCAAGTGAGTGTTATACTACGGTATCTACACTTATGTGTAGGCATACTCTTCCAAGCAAGAGTATTGTCTGCAGAGCATATCTCGACCGCATACAAAATGTCGGCCCTCATCGTAGAACATCCTTAACACTGAGTTTAGGACCACTCCCAAGTGAGTTTTATACTACGACGTCTGTGAGGACTCATAATAGAGCATCCATACCACTAAGGTTAGGACCACTCCCAAGCGAGTGTTATTCTATGGTATCTACATATGAATGTAGGCATACTATCCATACAAGAGTAATGTTTGCAAAGTAGATATCGATTGCATACAAAATGTCAGCCTTTTCGTCCTTGAGGACTCATCATAGAGAATCCTTACCACTGAGGTTAGGACCACTCCTGAGTGAGTGTTATTATACGCTATCCACAACTAAATGTGGGTACTCTCCATGCGAGAGTAACATATGCAGGGCCATCCTTGGTAAGGACCATTCTCATTAACAGAGTGTTTTACCTATCATCCTCAAGAGAGGATATTATCATCCACAAGTGAATGTTGGACCTTCATCGTCACTGTCATCCATCATCGATGTTAGTCTCATCATTACTCCCCCTTTCTTGGGAAGTTCCATATCATCAACCTGCTCCCCCTTTGTCTAGGGAGGGTTCATGTCTTCGACCTGGTCTTCCTTTTCGAAGAAGGTCCATATCTTCATCATCTGTAGTCCCATCACTCTTCATCCTTGCAAGGAAGGTCTTTTCAAACTACACCAAACTTTTCACAGAAATATTCAAACTTTACTCGAGATAGAGGCTTGGTCAGTAGATCAGCAAATTGCTCATATGTACTCACATATTGGAGCTTGATAGCTCCCTTTTGTACCATATCCCTTATATAAAAGTATCATATTTCTATGAGCTTTGATTTGACATGGAACATCAGGTTCTCTGTCATCTTTATACAACTCTCGTTTTCATAGAAAATTGATGTGGTGTCCAACCCCATGTCAAATAATCCTGACATCATCTTTCAAAGCCATATGGTTTCACAACAAGCAGAGCAAGCTGCAATGTACTCTACTTCATTTGTACTGAGAGAAACACTGGACTATTTCGTACTAAACCATGAGATCATGGCAGATCCCAGACAATAACATCCACCTGAGGTGCTCTTCCTGTCTACGGCACTTCCTGCCCAATTTTAATCTACATATCCATATAGTTTGTAGTCATGATCTCTCACATAGTAAAGTTCCAAATCTATCGTACCTTTTAGGTACCTCATCACATGATTTGGGGCTATCAGGTGAACCTATCTAGGTTAACTAGATACTAACTCAAGGTGTTCATAGCAAAGCATATATCTGGCCTTGGTTTCGTCAGATACATTAATGACCCAATAATATGTCTATACGAGTCATGTCCACTAACTCTGATGTCTCATAAGATAATAGATTCAGGTTGGTGTCGATGACCTTACAATCCAACATATCAAATCTTTTCAAGATGTCTACTGCATACTTTCCTTGATTAAGAAAGATTCATTCTGGACTCTGCCACATTTCCAGCCCTAGGAAATAATGCATCAATCCAAGATCTTTCATCTTGAATTCTTCAGCTAGCTTCTTCTTGCAATTTGTGATATGTTTCCTATTTCCCATTAGAAATATATCATCCACATATAGTAATAGTATGACAGGTTCATCATCGATAATATTCATGTAAAGGTTAGGATGGGATTTACTCTTGGTAAAGCCCAAGCTTGTCAAGAAGCTATCTATTCTACCATACCAAGATCTAGGAGATTGATTCAGTCCATACATATCCTTTTTCAACTTGCATACATCAGTCACTCTGTCTTCGACTTCAAATCCTTGTGGATGTTGATGTAAACCTCTTCTTCAATCACACAATTAAGGAAGGTTGTCTTTACATCCATCTAGTGTAAGTCCCATTTCATCATGGAAGCAAGTGCCATGATGGTTCTGATGGAAGTGTACCCTGCTACTGGAGCAAATGTCTCTTGATAATAATTTCCCTCTTTCTGAGAGAATCCTTTAGCCACAAATCTTGCTTTGTACTTTTCAATACTTCCATCAGCAACATGTTTTATCTTTTAGATCCATTTCGAAGATACCACACTTTTTTTTCTTTTTTTTCTTTTCTGGTTTGGGTACTATATCCCAAACATCATTCTTCATTATCGAATTGTATTCTTCAGTCATTGATTAAACCCATTCTTTCTTATGTGCAACTTCCTCATAGCTGGTGGGTTCTTGATCTACAAGGTCACACATCAAAGCTAGATAACTGGAATATGGATTTGATTTTTTGCTGGTTCTTGTGGAGACTTCTGGAGCTCCATATCTCTCTGCTACTTGTATGATTTCTCTTACCCAAGCAGGTTTTCTCTATCAAGGGATATCCATAGTAGGGGGTGTTAGGATTTATAATCCTCCCTTGACCATACTGTCTATTAGATTATTATTTTCCTATCTTAGGAGTATTTTATTATTATTGGGTCCACTAGTACCATTGGGTCCACTTGGCCTAATGGGGCCACATGTACTAGTTACTAGTGTTGAAATATTGTAACTTCGAAGAATATTCTATATGTATCTTTTGTGGTCCCCGATGGTCCTACCGGGAGAACCACTTGTATTATCTTGTACCCCGATGCTTCTAATCAGAAGAACTAATAAGAGTCATGAGGTTGTCCCCTCTAATTGTAAAGGTGGGTCATTAGCACCCCAGTGTGGTTACTTGAGCCTACATGTGTAACTCGAGCCTACATGATTAACTCGAGCCTACATGTTGGATGAGTTAATTGAAGTGAACGGATGAATATAAGTAGAGGTGTAGCTCTCCTCATTTGAACACACTCTCACTTGTGTAGCGCATTAGTGGAGAAGAGAAGTAGCTAGAGAAGGAGGAGGATCAGGCTTTGATCTCCTTGATGGTTTTATCTTTTATCTTTTTGGGGCATCTATATTGAGGAAGATTTTGCTGGGTTTTTCCCTTTAGGGTTTTCCCAGGATAAATCTTTGTGTTCCTTTTGTATGGTTGTGCTTGTCTATCTTTCAGTGATCTTGTTTATATGCTTTTGTTATGAAAAATGAAATGAAATACTGATGTCTTAGCTAAGCATATGAAAATTTAACATGGTATCAAAACCACCCTAAAAAGAAGACATTGTGCAGATACAGAATCTAGGGCTTCTTAATTTTCGATTCTCTCTCCATAATCGATCAGCAAAAGAAGGCTAGGCTAACTCTCCATTGAAGGGCACATCTTTTTGTCGAAGCGGAATTCGATTCCGAGCATTTTCAGTTTCCTGTGTGGGAAATTAGGGCTTCTTGCAGAAGAAGAATTTTTAAGTGAGCCTAGCATAGGATTTCTCTCCTCATCAAAATCGAATTTTAGAGACCTAGATCAATATTTTTGGTTGGGTGAAACTCCAGGAAAGTCAAACCCTAGTTTGACCTGGAGCTAGAAAAACCCTAAATACTAAAACTGCTAAGTTTTGGTATATTCGCTATATCCCAATATTGGAGAATGTTCAAGAGATAAAAATTTCAGCTACCAAATATAAAATCCTGATGAACACTGTGTCCAAAATTCAGCCTCAGATTCGCTATATTCTAGGAGATATGATCCCTCCAAGTTACGGTTCCAACCTCTTCCAGAATTCATCCCTAAACAGGACACCTAGGGAAAAATGCTATAGCTTGGGCTATAGAGGTCCAAATGGAATTAATAAAGATGTTCCAGAAGAATAATGGACTTTACATTTTGTGGTCCAAATTTCAGAACCTGGAGATGAACCAGTGACACGTGGCATGCCGTACAACTTCACTGTTCTGAACAGTCCTGTAACAGGTCACCTTGGGAAAATGATCATAAATCCTAATTGGTGAAACCAACTCTGATGAAACCTATGGTGTTGGATCAGACACATGCGAGGTTACCTCAGTGCAACATTTCATACACAGAGGAATAGTAATTTCGGAGATATCATAGAAACAGTAACAGGAATTTCTGCAGAAGAAATTGGAAAACTAGGGCTTCCTGTTCCAGGAGCTTCCCTTCACTGTTTTCCGAAAAGGAGTACATTGGACAGCTCCATTTGAAGAGATCTATCTTTCTATCCAATCAGATCTGAAAGATTCCAAGTTTTGAAAATTAGGTTTTCTCTAACAAACCCTAGATCAACCAGCTCCGGAAGCAGGACGAACACCTCAAATCGGTAAGATCTAATCTTTTGCTATTTGCATTTGAGGTTCTCATTTCAAAGTGATCTATCACATCAGCTTGATGATAAGCTTGGTGAAGTTGAAAACTTCCAAGCATGAAAGTATTTGATCTCTCTGAAGAAAATGAATTGGACACCTACATGAGTAGAGAGGTTCCAGTTCTAGAGGGAGATGAGGCTCAAAGCCTTACACAAGAAGAACTTGATCAAGGCCATGAAGATCACTGTTGATTCAATCACGGATCAACTTGTACCACAAGTGTATTCCCTAAAGACACCGAAGATGTTTGATTTCTTGATCAAGCTATTTGAAGATAAGAACATAATTCAGAAGATGGACTTGAGAAAACAGTTGAAGAATGTGAATATCCAGAATGCATAACAACTTGAAGCAGTAGAAGAAGAAGCAGAGAATGCAGAAGTGGTGATAGCCACCTTGAATGGCCTCTCATG
>LPNX010378633.1:121479-179823 GCA_001517045.1 Pseudotsuga menziesii | reverse complement strand
GAATTTGTCGTTATGCATATGATTTATGAAATAGTTCTAACCATGCAACTGGTGCATTTGAATTGTAGGAAAGGTCTTGTACAACCTCCTACAAGAAAATAAGGATGGGAATTGTTCCAAAGAACAAGTGATGACAATTCAATAAACATGAATCTGAAGCTCCCAGGGTCAGAGACACCATGACAGAAGAAAGAGCTTCAAAGAGCGGTAGATCCACCTCGAAGGATGAATACTACCATGGGTATGAGAGATAACTCAAGATGAAGAAAAGAATGCTATCAAAGAAGCTATGATCAAATAATAACAGTTGATCATGGGGAATGATGTATACGATATGATTTCGAGACATAAAGGAAAGTATGTAGTATCCTCCATATGGATATACAAGAACAAGTGTACAAAGCAAGGTTCGTGATTTGCCTCAGAAAGAATAGACTATGACATGACATACTCTATTGACCAGTATATATCAAGCATAGAACCACCTGTAAAGAATGAAGAAGGAAGATAATACTCCACTTCAGGGGGAGTGACTACAGAAGATACCTGAGTTCGACACGGTACGACATGATGGAGAGCTTCCTAATGGATCGATACTTTTGGGTTCCAACCTTCAAAGTTGAATGCAGAAGATTAGGATATGTTGATGATCTGACAAGATGAACTCATGGAAGATGTTATGATAAAAGAATACTAGAATGATGTTTGGGATATAGTACTCAAACCAGAAAGCAAGAATGTGGTATCTTACAAATGGATTTACAAGATAAAATATGTCGCTGATAGAAGTAAGGAAAGACTTGTGGCTAGAGGTTTCTATAAGAAAGAGGGAATTAATTCTAAAGAGACACTTACTCCAGGAAGCAAGGTACACTTCCTTCAGAACTATGATGGTATTTGCTTCCATGATGAAGTAAAGACAATCCTTCCTTAATGCTATGATTGGGGAAGAGTTTTACATCGAAAGGATTTGAAGTTGAAGACAGATGGACTCATATATGTAAGTTGAAGAAGGCCCTCTATGGCATGAAGCAAGATCCCAGAGCTTGGTATGGAAGGATAGATAGTTTCCTGTCAATTATGGGCTTTACCAAGAGTAAAGATGATCCTAACCTCTATCTCAAGGTTTTAGAAGATGAACCTGTCATCTTGTTATTATATGTGGATGACTTATTCTTGACAGGGAAGGAGAAACAGATCATGGAAAGCAAGAAGAAACTAGCAGAAGAATTTGAGATGAAAGACCTTGGGTTAATGCACTTTTTCCTAGGTCTGGAAATATGACAAAGTTTAGAAGAAATCTTTCTCAACCAAGGAAAGTATGCGGTAGAGATATTGAAGAGATTCAATATGTTGGAATGCAAATCCATGGCCACACCCATGGACTCCAACCTGAAGCTGTTAGCTGATGACTCATCAGAGTTAGTGGATGTGACTCATTACAGACAGATCATTGGGTCATTAATGTACTGAACAAATTCCAGACCAGACATTTGTTTTGCTGTGAACACCTTAAGTCAATATCTTGTTCAACCAAGACGGGTTCACCTAGTAACCGCAAAACATGTGATGAGATATCTGAAAGGGACTATAGACTTTGGTCTATACTATGATGGTAGCCATGAGTATAGATTGTATGGCCACATAGATGCAGATTGGGCTGGAAGTATCTCAGACAGGAAAATCACATTAGGTAGATGCTTTTGTTTGGGGTCTGCTATGAGTTCATGGCTTAGCAGGAAACAGTTCAGTGTTTCTCGTAGCACGGCTGAAGAAAAATACATAGCAAATTGCTCTGCTAAGTTGTGAATTCATATGGCTTCGGAAGCTGATATCAAGTCTCTTTGACCTGAAGATGGATACTACAATGATTCTATGTGATAACCAGATTTGTGATGACAAAGAACCCTGTGTTCCGATTGTAACACATAAAAATTCGGTATTTCCACATACGAGATAAGATGTAGATGATTATGTTTTAGTATTCCCATACTAAAGATATAGACAATGTTTCAGTATTTACATACTGTAGATGCAGATGATGATGATTCCGTATTTCTATACTGAAGATGTAGATGATGATGGTTTGAATGATGATGTACTGATGAAGCCTCTGTCTCGGGTAAAGTTTGAACACTTTTGAGACAAGCTTGGTGTTGTTCGAAAAGACCTTCCTCGAAAGGGGGAGTAGTGATGTTGCAGTGGGATTGTATCATCCCTGGGCACTTTCCCTAAAGTGATTCGGAGACCTCGGTCCTCGAGAATGAAGAGGGATTGTATCATCCTAGGACATCTGTCCAAAATAGATCTGGTGACTTCAGTCTTCGTGAATGTGGTGGGATTGCATCATCCCTGAACTTCAGTTCAAAATGTATCCGAAGGTCTCGCCCCCCATGAATGTGGTGGGATTGCATCATCCCTGAACTTCGGTTCAAAATGTATCTGGAGGTCTCGGCCCCTGTGAAAGTGGTAGGATTGCATCATCCCTGAAATTCGGTTCAAAATGTATCCGGAGGTCTCGGCCCCCGTGAAAGTGGTGGATTGCATCATCCCTGAACCTCGGTTCAAAATGTATCTGGAGGTCTCGGCCCCCGTGAAAGTGGTAGGATTGTATCATCCTTGAACTTCGGTTCAGAATGGATTCGGTGACTTCAGTACTCAAGAACATGTGTTGATCCCGTAATTCATAGAGGAAGGATTGTCTGAGTTCCACATATGTGTTGATCCCATAATTCTGAAAGGAAGGATCATTAGTAACTTTGTAAAGACCTAAATCCTGTAATTCCAAAAGAAAGGATCATTGAATTGATCCCGTAATTCCAATAGGAAGGATTGTCTGAGTTCCACAGATGTGTTGATCCCGTAATTCCAATAGGAAGGATTGTCTGAGTTCCACAGATGTGTTGATCCCGTAATTCCAATAGGAAGGATTGTCTGAGTTCCACATCTGTGTTGATCCCTCAATTCCGAAAGGAAGGATCATTAGTAACTCCGTAAATACCTAAATCTCGTAATTCTGAAAGGAAGGATCATTGAATTGATCCCGTAATTCCAATAGGAAGGATTGTTTGAGTTCCACAAATGTGTTGATCCCGTAATTCCAATAGGAAGGATTGTCTGAGTTCCACAAATGTGTTGATCCCGTAATTCCGAAAGGAAGGATTGTTAGTAACTCTGTAAAGACCTAAATCCCGTAATTCCGAAAGGAAGGATCGTTAGTAACTCCGTAAGGACCTAAATCCCGTAATTCCGAAAGGAAGGATCATTGGTAACTCCATAAAGACCTAAATCCCGTAATTCCGAAAGGAAGGATCATGTTGATGTTTTTATGATGTTGATGTTTTTATGATGATGATGACGTACTGATTGAAAGATCAGAATATGATGATGATGCTGTTGCTAATGATGATGATGTTCTCTGATCGAAAGATCATAATATGATGATGATTATGTTTCTCTGATCGAAAGATCAGAAGTTGCTGATGATGATGATGTTCTCTGATTGAAAGATTAGAATATGATGATGATGTTGTTGCTGACGATGATGATGTTCTCTGATCGAAAGATCAGAATATGATGATGATGATGTTTCTCTGATCGAAAGATCAGAAGTTGCTGATGATGATGTTCTCTGATCGAAAGATCAGAATATGATGATGATAATGTTTTCTGATCGGAAGATCAGAAGTTGCTTATGATTATGATGTTGCTGCTGATGATGATGTTTTCTGATCGAAATATCAGAATGCGATGATGATGATGATGTTTCTGATCGAAAGATCAAAATGTGATGATGATGAGATCTTGATGATGATGATGCTGTATTATCAAAATATGATGATGATGACATACTGATCGAAATATCAAAATATGATGATGAGTTGATGTTAGAGTATGATGATGTTCGGTTGATGATGTTTCTGATCGAAAGATCAGAGGCTGATGATAGTGATGATTCTGATTGAAAGATCAGAATGTGATGATCATGATATTTTGATGCTGATATTTTGATGTTTTGATGATGATATTTCTGATCAAAATATCAGAGTATGATGATGATGTTGTTCCTAATCGAAAGGCCAAAGTGATAAAGAATATGTTGTTGATCGAAAGGTCAAAGTGTTGAAGATGATGTTGCTAATCAAAAGGTCAAAGTGCTGAAGAAGATGTTGTTGATCGAAGTGGTCAAAGTACTGATGATGTTGAAGACTAAAGATTGAAGATGAAGACTACATGATGTTGAAAAGCTTCCAATGATTTATAGATGTATCACCCTAATGATGTTGATGATGTCCTCTATCTCTCTCCTACTATTGTTGTTGTTGATGTTGTTGTAGAATACCCTTCTCGTTAAGGGGGAGTGTTGAAATATTGTAACTTCGAAGAATATTCTATATGTATCTTTTGTGGTCCCCGATGGTCCTACCGGGAGAACCACTTGTATTATCTTGTACCCCAATGCTTCTAATCGAAAGAACTAATAAGAGTCATGAGGTTGTCCCCTCTAATTGTAAAGGTGGGTCATTAGCACCCTAGTGTGGTTACTTGAGCCTACATGTCGGTTGAGTTAATTGAAGTGAACGGATGAATATAAATAGAGGTGTAGCTCTCCTCATTTGAACACACTCTCACTTGTGTAGCGCATTGGTGGAAAAGAGAAGTAGCTGGAGAAGGAGGAGGATCAGGCTTTGATCTCCTTGCTGGTTTTATCTTTTATCTTTTTGGGGCATCTATATTGAGGAAGCTTTTGCTGGGTTTTTCCCTTTAGGGTTTTCCCAGGATAAATCTTTGTGTTCCTTTTGTATGGTTGTGCTTGTCTATATTTCAGTGATCCTGTTTATATGCTTTTGTTATGAAAAATGAAATGAAATACTGATGTCTTAGCTAAGCATATGAAAATTTAACAACTAGAGTGTGGGGAACACCGACAGAGGCTAGCTGCCACTAACTCCACTTGCATGCATCAGTTTAGACGCCTCCTAAGCCAATCCCTACATTTTAGGAGCCACTGGGAGTCCCGACACCAACCTCCTTTAGTCAATTGGAGCTGGAACTAGTTAACCCTGAGTTATTTTCCAGTTAGTTCAATTTAATCTCAGTTAGCGCTAGTTAGACATGACTACATGTGGATAAGGCACATTTTCTCACCTATGACTTCAGTTAGACTGAGTTAACTGATTATTACTAATTGTGTGACTTGATTAGACATCTGGAGTTAACCATTTGGACTCCGATAGTGATTTAGACATCTTTAGTTATCTATTCAGTCAGATACATTCACATCCAGTTGGGAGATTCGAATTCATCCCTAATGATTCGAATTGTTTTCCTATGTAACACTATTGTAACACCAGATTATGTAATGAAACATGATACTGTAATTATATGAGCTATACTCATATGTTTCCTATGTGGTTTGATTTGTTCAGTGTGTGTCTTCATTCCTCTTTTACTGCATCAATAATATTGGACTTATTGCTTGATGATCTAAATGGCACAACAATTTTACAATAGTATCAGAGCCATCTCAATCAAGCTTCAAGTCTGTCTACTCTCCATTGAACACCAGAAGCAGTTGGGTTTCCACAGAAGTCCCGCAAAGAGTGCCTTGCTTCCTCTGAATTTATTCAGAGTATTTGTGCGGGCATGACCGACCTTGAGAAAGTGTTCATGTCAAGAGGGAAGGATTTCTAACATAGTGTGAATGTTTTTAGTTTTTGCAGTGCTACGTAGCTTGATTGGAGATATTGTCTGATCAGCGGGAGAATTATGGATTCTCAATCTTCCACACCTTGGAACTAACACCCTTCAATTATGTTGATTGGAGGGAAAATATGCAGTTGGCCTTACACAAACAAGGCTACTACGGGATAATATTGGGAAGGGATTTTGAGCCCCATCATCCAACTGAGAGAAACAAGTTTCTGAAATGCTTATATGAAGATTTTGGTTATCTATGTACTCATATTTCCAGAGATCTCCTCTTCCACCTTGAAGGTTTGAAGACTCCCAAAGAAGCTTGGGAGAAGCTTGAATTCTTGTTTGGAAAGAAATATGAGCTTCATGGACACATTTTGGAGAACGAGTTGATGGCCTTACATCTCAACAGTTTCAAGACATCCTTTCATTCTATGCAAAAATTCTCCAGTGATTCTTCTATGATAAATTATGTGCATAATTTACCAGTGATTGCTCCAAGAAAGGGAGAGGAATTTGATTTCTCTGTCTCTAATGATGTTGTTGGTGTGTAGATAAGTAATTCTTTGGATATTTTGGAAATAATAATAGATTGTAGGAGTGATCCATTCACTCTCATTGATCTAGCGCTTCCAACAAATTCTTACATGATTGCATGCACCATTACTCAGAATTTTGAAGAAGGTGAAAATTGTACATCTACCATCTCGATGGAGCACATCCTTAAATCTGATATGAACCTATTTGGATCTGATATGATCTTATTTGGATCTGATATGATATTACTTGGTTCAATATTTCAGTTTCATGAGCTTCCAGTGTTGCTCATAGCTGGTCTCATCAATTTTTGTGTGAAAAATCGAGTACCAAAAGTCTCTTTCAAAATTACTGCTAGGGAATTGATGCCAGTTTTCTCTCATAAGTTTGCTGATATTATATTTTGTGAATATTTGGATATTTTCGAAATAATATCACATTGTAGGAGTGATCCATTCACTCTCATTCATCTAGAGCTTCCAGCAAATTCCTACATAATTGCATGCACAAATACTAAAGGTTTTGAAGAAGGAGAAAACTGCGCATCTACCATCTCGGTGGAGCACACTTTTGGATCTGATATGAACCTATTTGGATTTGATATGATATTATTTGGATCTGATATGATATTACTTGGTTTAATTTTTAAGTTTCAAGATCTTCCAGTGATGCTTGTAGCCGGTCTCATCAAATTTGGTGTGAAAAATCAAGTACCGCAATTCTCCTTCGAAGTTGTTGCTGGTGATTTGATGTCAGTATTCTTTTATGAGTTTGTTGATATTATATTTTATCGATATATGGATATTTTGGAAACAATATCATATTTGAGGAGTGATCCATTCACTCTCTTTTATCTCGAGCTTCCAGCAAATTCCTACATGATTGCATGCACTAATATTCAAAATTTTGAAAAAGGAGAAAATTGTGCATCTACCATCTCGGTGGAGCAAAATTTTGGATATGATACGAACTTATTTGGATATGATATGATCTTATTTGGATATGATCTGATATTATTTGGTTCAATTTTTAAGTTCCAAGAGCATTCATTCATGCTTGTAGCTGGTTTCATCAATTTTGGTGTGACAAATCAAGTACCGCAAGTCTTCTTCAAACTTGTTGTTGGGGATTTGACGCTAGTTTTCTATTATGAGTTTGCTGATTATGGATCTCAAGAATTCACTCTCCACAGTCTCAGGGCTTCTCTACCTATCTATTTGATCACATGCTCATCTCCTCACAGAACTAGTAAAGAGGGAGACATTTTGCATTTGCCTGGACACTTGCTCCTAACACTTGGGGCTGATTTTACCTCACATTGTTTGATGTTCAAGGCTGAAATATATCAGTTGTTTGGGTGTTCCTCACATGGTTCGAATTCTCAAGCACCTTTGCTCTCTTATCAGTTGATTTCATTGCTCTACATGGGTCCAGTTTTCATCCAGTAGTTGTCTATATTTTTGATTT
This sequence comes from Pseudotsuga menziesii, assembly GCA_001517045.1. NCBI lineage: Eukaryota > Viridiplantae > Streptophyta > Pinopsida > Pinales > Pinaceae > Pseudotsuga > Pseudotsuga menziesii. The sequence goes on along the minus strand of LPNX010378633.1, from coordinate 172,122 downwards.
AGTTGAGCATATTCTTCTTCTTCCAAAAAGGAAGATTCCTACAGACATAATCATTCAGTTTGGATTCAGAGGTCCACATGCACAGATTCAGGATACTGTTGCACAGAAGAACCAAAATACTTCTTTGTTGATGCATAGTGCTGCAAATTAGAACAAAAGATTTTGCAAGTTTTTAACTTGTATTTCCTGATTCCTGCTTATCTTGAGGGGGGTGTTTTCCCATGAGGTTTTCCCCTATTTCCTTGGTTTATTAAGCAACATTTTTTTTCTTTTAGATTGTATATGGGTGACTTATGGCCTTGTTTCCAAGGCCCACAGTTTTCCAAGTTAGGACTCAGGGGGTGTTAGGATTTATAATCCTCCCTTGACCATACTGTTTATTAGATTATTATTTTCCTAACTTCGGATTATTTTATTATTATTGGGTCCACTAGTACCATTGGGTCCACTTGGCCTAATGGGGCCAGATGTACCAATTACTAGAGTGTGGAGAACACTGATATAGGCTAACTTCCACTGACTGCACTTGCATGCATCAGTTTAGATGACTCCTAGGCCAATCCCTACATTTAAGGATCCACTAGGAGTCCCAACACCAACCTCCTTCAGTCAGTTGGATTTGGGAATAGTTAATCTTAGTTATTTTCCAATTACTTTCAGCTCAATTAGCACCAGTTAGACATGACTGCATGTGGATAAGGCACATTTTCTCACCTACCACTTCAGTTAGATTGAGTTAACTGATTATTACTGATTGTTTGACTAGATTAGACATCTGAAGTTAACCAATTGGACTCTGATAGTGATTTAGACATCTTTAGTTTTCTATTCAGTCACATCCAATTGGGATATTCGAATTCATCCCTAATTATTCAAATTATTTTCCTATGTAACACTATTGTAACACCGAATTATGTAATGAAACATGATACTGTAAATATCTGAGCTATACTCATTCGTTTTCTGTGTGGTTTGATTTGTTCAGTGTGTATGTTCATTCCTCTTTTGTTGCATCAATAATATTGGACTCATTGCTTGATGGTTGAAATGGCACAACAATTCTAACAAGGGGATCCTAAGGTTCTAACATGTCATGATCTTTAGATGCTACTATTTCAGGAGAGGGTTCAGCTTCTACCATTCTGGGAGGTACATCCTCTTCATGTACTTCTTCAAGCTGACACCTTCTAGATTTCTTAAGAGTTGTCTCTTCATCAAATGTTACCTCCCTACTAATATTGATATGATGGAATCCTGAGATGTATATCCTGAAGGCTTTGGAGACTTCACAATATCCAACAAATATTCCCTTCTTTCCAGAAGGATCCAATTTGGTTCTCTTCTCTTTCAGAATATGTACATATACTGGGCAACCGAATATCTTGAGATGGATCACTTCAGGTTTCTTTCTTGTATACATCTCTTCAAGAGTCTTGAACCCAAGAGCACTATGAGATCATCTATTTTGCACATATACAATTGTTCTTGCTACTTCATCCCATAGGTGCATAGGGAGGTCTTGGTCATGAATCATGGTCTTCACTGCTTCCATGATAGTTCTATTCTTTCTTTTTGAAACACCATTATGTTCGGGATTATAGGGAGTGGTTAGTTCCCTCTTGATTCTCGCCTCCTTATAGAAAGATTCAAATTCCTTTGAAGTGTATTCTCCACCATTATCTTATCTCAATGTCTTGATTCTCTTTTCTGAGTGGTTCTCTATCAAGGCTTTGAATTCCTTGAATTTCCCAAATACTTCACTCTTATTCTTCAAGAAGTATATCCAATTCTTTCCTAAATAGTCATCAATAAATGTGAAATAATACTCATATCCACCTTAATGATATGGAGGGCATAGGACCACATACATCAAAATGAATTAGTTCCAACATACCTTTAGTCTTTGTTTCACTTTTCGGAAAGGGATTCTTGATGTTCTTTCCTCTTGCAAATACTTTGCAAGTTCCCTCATGTTCAATCTTCAGATCTTGTAACCCTGTTACCACCTTGCTCACATAGGGAAATGCTTTGTAGTTGATGTGTGCAAGTATCCTATTCCACAACTCACTTGAGCTGGTAGTCTCATGGAAAAGGGTTGTATTTGGATGTCCTTTGAGCTTGTACAATCCTTCTTCTTCTCCAATGACCACAACATATTCAAGTGTCTTTCCTTTGGACCACATAAGTACTTGTCCATCTATAGAATAAACTCTATATCCTTTCTTATCTAGAGCAAAGATGGAAAGTAAGTTCTTTTTCAAACCTGGTACATACAATACTCCCTTCATCTTCATGGAAGTCCCAGAGTCAATACTTTCTGGGGAGAGTAATTTTCTTCAAGTCTTGACAGAGTTTGCTTCTTCCCTGTCATGTGCTTTGAGGCACCATTATCAATAAGCCATGTATCTTCTCTAGGTTTTACAGACCCAGAGAGTGCAAAGAATAACACATATTCTTCTACATCTTCACCTCTAGTTAGTCTCTTTCGAGGTATTTCTTCTTCTTCATCCTCATCTTCAATGAGATGAGCGTGGTGTCTCTTGTTCTTCTTCTTCTTCTTTGGTGATGGACACTCTCTGGTTAGGTGTCCTTATTTTATGACAGTTGTAGCATTGATACTTTGAGTAATCCTTCTTCTTCTTCCAAAGCTTCTTCTTTGAAGGATTATGATTACTCTTCTTGAAGTTTGATTTTTTTTATTCCTTTAGTATGGGTGGCTAGAGCCTAATCATCTTCTCTGAGTAGAGCTTCTCTATTGGATACTCTAGCTTCTTCTTGTATGCAATCTTTCCATACTATGTCAAACTTCATACTTTCTTTTCTGGCACACAGAGTCTAAATAAATGAGTCCCAAGGTCTAGTGAGAACATTGAGAGTAGTCATAACTAGTTCATCCTCATCAAGGATGTCTCGAATAGCACTTAGTTGTTCTCTGAACTGGGAGACCCTTGTGAAGTAATATTGAATTGATTCTCCTTTGCTCATCTTGGTGCCCTTCAGTTGAGCTCTCAAATTCATCTTTATGTTGATGTTCCTTCCCTCATACATTCTGGAAAGTGCATCATACATCTGCTTAGGTGTCTTCTTAGATGACATTTGAGGGATCAAGTGATCCTTAATAGAATCAGCAATGATCCTCATTGCCTTGATTAGGTGTTGTTCATGATTCTCCTTAGCTTCATCTTCTTTAGGTTCTGCAATCTCATCCTTGATGTACTTCTCAAGGCCATTCTCTTTCAGAATGAGACCAATCCTATACTTCCAAGATAGGAAATTTTGTATGCCTTCCAGCTTGTCCTCAAGCTTAGTTCTTAGGGCCATCTTATCCAGTAGGTCACTAAAAAATGAAATTTCTCAAAATAGGAGGTTGACCTTACCAGTAGATGCGCTTGACTGAGGTGAGTTGGTTGGTCCAACTAATTTATGGAGATCCCAAATCTTCACCCTTCAAAACCTACTTACGATGTTGCAACTCTGTAGAATTTATGGTTCCGGTTTTCTGTAGTTTTTTGGTTCAAGGGAAAACTAGGGTTTGGATTTACTGGAGATTCAACCACCCAAAAAATTCGATCCTGGTCTCAATAGATGTGCTCTAGGGAGACACAACTTTCTATGCAAGCAAATCTTCAAAACTCTAAATTTTACAGAAACCCTAATTTCTTCCGAAGAGGTAGGAGAGGAGTTTCACCTTGTGAAAGATATCCTATTTAGGCTAGCTCTAATACCAAGGTAAGATTTCATATACTAGACTAGATATCATTAGTGTTCAATTCAAAATCACAGTAGTAGCATATGCAAAGTCACTAAAAGAAACACAATCACACGATAGACAGAATATTTATCCTGGGAAACCTTCAAGGGGAAGAAAACCTAGCCAAAACTCCCTCTGTATAAGATATAACCCAAAAACAGGTATTCTCCTCCTTCTTGTTCCCTCTGTCTCTCTCTCTCTCCTATGCGCTACTCAAGTGAGTGATTTTGTATCCAAATAAGAATCACAACTCTCCTATTTATACACATTGAGCCAATTGACTTTTACCCTAAACAAGTCAACCTCACTAAACTGTTTGGGCCGACTTCACGTAGGAAGACTCAAAACAGTATATTATATTATTCATTAGGGTACTAATGACCCGAATTACAATGGAGGATTTACCCCATGACTCTATGATGACCAAATACAATAGTAACACCCCGCTAGAGGAATAATAACATCTCCCTTGGGTTACATCTGTAAAATACATTTAGAATACCCTTTGAAGTTACAATATTCAACACTTATGGGGTTTCATAGCTAGTTTTGTTGGGGTATTTGGCTCCACAGAAATAAAGTGTTTTTTTAGGGAACAAATCCTTGTGTGAGTTTGGTCACCCAAGAGATTATGGGGCTTCTTCCTAAGAGACATATGGGAAAAAGGATCCCTCAATCATAATGTTAAAAGAACCAAAATTCATGGAAGATATAGTAATTCGTGTTTTTGATGGAGCCTGTCAGAGGCTCATAGGTAAGTGTGGTATTAGAGTTGTTCTAAAGCTGAATGGGTCTCACCTATACAAAATCAAGATGGGTGGGGGCATTGGAACAAACACCATAGCAAAGTTGTCAGCTCTTTGGAATCTTTTAAAATTTTCTTCAGTTAAGCTCATTGGAAGGTTGTAGGTGCCTGGTGATTTCACGGCCATCATTGAATGGATTTTTGGGAAGTATTCTCTCTCAGTATTTAATCTCATTGAGTGGTAGAGGAGGGTTAGGAAATTGTAGGTGGGTTTTCAGGACCTCCTTTTCCATCACATATTCAGAGAATTTGGTTGGGAGGATGAAAATATTTTAAAGGAAGATTTTGGGCTTGAGGCAAGGCTCTTGTTCTTTGAAGAAGTTTTTGACTTCATTATTATTCACATAAGTTATCTTCAGGCATTCTAGATATGTGATGGTCTTCCAAGGTTCTTATCTGTTTTTTTCTTGTTATCAATTTCCTAAGTGTTTTTTTTTTTTTTTTATAATTTTTATTGGAGGCCTTTCTATGTTTTTATTCTCAATGGAATTGGTTGTGATAAGTCTTTTATAGGCCTATGATGGTGTGAAGGAACATGGAAATGTCTTTTCTTGTATTAGACTTTTCTAATCAACTCGTGGTTTTATCATGGTTCTAATCAACTCGTGGAAGCACATGTGTTAGGCAGGAAGGAGAGTGCTGATTCAAATCACCCAACGATCCACAAGCGCGCCAACTAAGTACAACTAAAGAAGAACCCGAGTTCACAGCTACTGCCAAAGAATCCTCAAGGACCTCATCTGATACCTCCCGATTCAAGGTGATACCTATCCTTGCCAGGCGGGCAATACCTTGAATATAGGACCTTCAGTTGAAGGTCGTTTCATAGATCCGGCTCGTTCCCTATGTATGAAGGTGCTTTGCCTTTCTAGTTGCGGTGATTTTAAACAGGCAACATGAGCGGGTGACTACATGCGCATGGATAGAATAGCTTTCGGATCAACTATAGACGTTTATCTTACCTGGTTGTGGGTAGTATCATAGTAAATCACAGTTGGCGGCCTCAACGGAGAGTGGACGAAACCATTCTGAAGGGAAACTCTATGTTGACGTCGATCTTACCTTACCCCTACGTGCAAATTCAAAGTGGTAGCTACTTAAAATTGGGTCGATGCTCTACTTTTCTTTCTATCTGGTTATGTAATATATATATTTTCCTTTCTATCTGGTTATGTAATATATATCTTTATTCTAATAAAGGAATAGCATTAGCATATATATGGTTTTTATGTTGAAAAAGAAAAACTATGAGCTTAAATGAGTGTGATTTGAGATGTCAAAACCAATGAAATCAAGTATTATAATAAAGTTTGAATTAAAAAATTAGAATCACTTAACTTTTATTTTTATTAAATTTATTTATTATTGTATCATGATAAGCTAAATGCATTTGATAAATCAATATTGAAGAAATTATAATATTTATTGGATATAATTTCTATTTCATATAAAGTCAATCCAATTAATATAATATGTAAAAGTAAAAATATAGTAATATTAAATCTTTATAAACATAAAATCTATTACAATACAAAGAATTTAAGGTAATTCTATTTAATATCATTTTACTCGTTTTTTAACAACACTTATTATTAACATTGAGTTGCATAATATATATATTATTTATTAGGTATTAATGACTCGAATTACAACGTAAGCTTTATCTTATGACTTTATGATGACCAAATACAATAATAACACCGTGGAGGAATAAAAACATCTCTCTTGAGTTACATTAGTAAAATACATTTAAAATACTCTTTGAAGTTGCAATATTCAAAGCTTATGGGGCTTCATAGCTACTTTTGTTGCGTTATTTGGCTCCATAGAAATAAAGTTCTTTTTGAGGGAACAAATCCTTGTGTGAGTTTGGTCACCCAAGAGAGTATGGGGCTTCTTCCTCAGAGACATATGGGGAAAAAGGATCCCTCAATCATAATGTTAAAAGAACCAAAATTCATGGAAGATATAGTAATTGGTGTTTTTGATAGAGCCCGCTAGAGGCTCATAGGTAAGTGTGGTATTAGATTTGTTATAAAGTTGATTGGGTATCACCTCTACAGGATCAAGATGGGTGGGGGCATTGGAAAAAACACCACGACAGAGTTTCCAACTCTTTAGAATCTTTTTAAATTTTCTTCGGTTAAGCTCAATGAAAGGTTGTAGGTGGCTGGTGATTCCAGGGCCATCGTTGAATAGATTTTTGGGAAGTCTTCTCTTTCAGTACTTAATCTCATCAAGTTGTAGAGGAGGGTTAGGCAATTGCAGGTGGATTTTCAGGACATCCTTTTCTAGCACATATTCAGATAATTTGGGTGGGAGGATGACAAGATTTCAAAGGAAGCTTTTGGGCTTAAGGATGGGCTCCTATTATTTGAAGAATTTTTTGACTTCACAATTATTCACAAAGGTTATCTTCAGGGATTCTAGATATGTGTTAATTTTCCAAAGTTATTATCTGTCTTTTTTTGTCGTTTACAACTTCCCAAGGGTTTTTTTTGTATTGAAAGCCTTTTTATGTTTTTATTCTCAATGGAATTAGTTGTGATAAGTCTTTTGTAAGCCTATGATGATGGATGATATAAATGTCTTTTTTTATTATACTTACAATTGGTTTGATGCCCTACTTTCCTTTCTATTGGTGAGTGGTTATATAATATATATCTTGATTCTAATAAAGGAGTATCATATATGAAAGAAAAACTCTGGCCTTAAATGGGTGTAATTGAGATGTAAAAACTAATGAAATCAACTATCATAATAAAATTTGAATTAAAAAAATTAGATTCACTTAACTTATTTAAATATTATTTTTATTAAATTTATTTATTATTGTATCATGATAAGCTAAATACATTTTATAAATGAGTATTGAAGAAATTATAATATTTATCCTATGTAATTTCTATTTCATATAAAGTCAATCCAATTTAATATAGTATGTAAGATTAAAATATAGTAATATTAAATCTTTATATATACATAAACAATATTATTGCATCAAAGAGGTGCACTCTACATCTATGGAGAGATGTGTAACTTCTTCAGTGCTCGTCCTAGAGTTGACAAATGTCCTTTATAAAAATTAAAAATTAAAAAAATATTATTAAAAATAACATATTGGCTTAAATTAAATTTAAATTATTTAGAATTGCATATTTATATAAAACAATATAAATTCGATAAACTAAAAGCATAAACATTGGATTTCACATTTTTTTAACACTTCTATTTTATTGATCCTTCGAGAATAAAAACATTGAGGATGAAAATCACTTCCTCTTAGAATACCCTGGGTACACCCACATTAGATCTCAATTTCATAATCTTTGTTGTAATCTCGACCTCCCTAGCCTTTTAACTTGTCAAAATTATAGTGACCTCGGAGGCTTCTCTCCAAGCTCTTTGAACATAGAAATACAATTTTAAAACAAACTAATTAATTTGTTTATGTAGGTGTAGGTCCAATAAACCAAATTTTGGTCTAAAGAAACGTTAACCACCATCATCATCATAATACAAACTATGTATGTATTTATAAAAAACCTATCAACATACATTCAACTTAACTTGGATTTTTAACAATGAGGATATTTTCTTATCTTAACTTAAATATTTTAAAATGAATCTACATTGGTTGTATTCAAATGAAAAAGATCCTCTACTTTAAATTAAGAAATAACAAATACTTTATTGAGGTTGGCAATTCAGCGTTCAAAATTGAACCCTTAGTCATTCCAAAGGGTTCTAGCCCTTCCGAGAAGTGTAAAGTTAAAATTGCCCTTCAAAAAAAATTTAAAATTTGAATTTTACCCTTCCAATAAAGAAGGGTATAATTTATATCAACATTTCAAAAGAATAGCAACATTTGAAATTACCCATTCATATAAATTTCTCAAGATGTTGAAATTGCTATGCTATAAAGTTCAACTATTCATTCAAAATATTGTAAATATGATAAAATTTAATCACTTACTCACTCATGTCATGTACTTGGTGCTTAGTTGTTGAAGATGGCTAGTAATCATTAATGACTACGAGGCACTAGCCATCGAGATGTGACTCTGAATCTCGAGTCACTTGGGGCTGTAATCTAAAGTGTGACAATGTGTCAGCAACTACTGGTTTACTACTAGGCCGGAAACAAGCTCAAAAATTTGTGCCTACTACCTTGTATGTGAACCTCACTACCAATGTCCACTTTTTTTTCGTCAAAATGAAATTCAAAAGGTTGGTTTGAAAAGTCCTCCTCTACAAGACTTCATTTCTTGCATGAATATCATGGACTCACGACAACTATAAAGAACACTCGATGTCATGCAAATATAATTAATGGCATGTAGCTAGGATCACAAACTGTACGTAAATTGATTTATGCATTGCTATAGAGAGGTGTCATTGGGCACACAATATGGAGAAACAATGGTTATTAATAAAATTAAAAAAAACAATTGTTGGCTCAAGAATAGTCTTCAGTTTGATGAGTGGCATGATCGTGATGTTATCTCCCTCCGTCCTTCCAAACATTTGTGGTTTCTCACAACATTTGTCCTCAGCGCTACCAAAATACTTATAAAAATTACTTGTCTTTACATCCTCTTCTCTTTGAATCCTCAACTCATAGTCATAACTAAGGATTATTATGTCTTCACATCGTCACCTTATAATACTAGTTGGGTCAAGGCCCAAAGACAACCATAAAATATTAAATTGTCAAGATGCAAAGAGTAAGAGAGAACTATAAGTAAGTCTTATATTAAATTTACCTTATAAGTCTTTAATTAACACTATCAACTGAGATTTGACAAGTTGGATTGTTATCTTCTTATCACTCCGTACCAATGTGATTGTAAGGCATTAATTGAAGGTGAAGTCCATAATTTTAGGTCTTCTTCCTCATTATCATGCCTTTTGGTAAGACAATAAAGAGGGTAGTGGCAAGCATCAACATGGAAAACGGTCTCGACATAGAAGTTATACACATTAATTGTTTTCATTAAATAATTTAAATTCCTACCCTTGACTATGGATTCAATGAATCGTGGACTATTACAAAACACAACAAATTTTAGAGCCACAAACACTTAACTACTCACACCTATAACTTTGTGAAATCAGCCATTAATAAACTTCTTTTGGTATTCTGGTTCAATTTAAAAGGCGGATTGTTAGACTCAGACATGCAATGAGTTGCAAGGATTCAATTGACTTAGGCCCCTACATCACATGCATGCATGCTTTCACAACAAGTACTGAAAAAACGATATTTGTTTTTTGCAATTTTTTTTGTATGAAATTTTTTGATTAATTTATACTTATCAATTAAATTACAATTATTTATATTGCCCTTCATCATATGAAAGGGCTGAGAGAGCCCCAAGGGTTAGCTCAATTGGTAAGACGTGCGCACACTCTCTCGGTACGGGGAGAGGTCACGGGTTCGAGCCTTGAGTCCTTAGGGGTTAGGTCATCTCTGAGGATGGCCGGCGGTTTACCACCTCTACCATCCACTAATGTGGGGAAGTATTGCTGGGTTTTCCCATCCACTAATGTGGGGAAGTATTGCTGGGTTTTCCGTGGAGATTTCCTCTGAAAAAAATGAAAGCGCTGAGAGAATAAATACCCTTCAATTGAAATTAAGACCCACACTTCAAATTTGATCATTGGTTGGAATCAATGATTCCAGATTGCGGTTTTTTGGGGGAGCAAGTTTGTTTCAGAAACCGAGAGAAGGAAATACATATGCGGGAGGGGAGCTTCCTGAGAGAAGAATTTCGTGTGAAAAGCGGAGAATGTATCGGGAGAATGAAAAATATTGACTCGGTACATCGTATGGAGTCGCGGCAACGCCAAGTAACGTGCCGTCCAGGGAGACGCGTCTCAGGAGTAGTAAAATAATGGCGACGCCACCCAATATCAGGCGCTGCCAACGCCCGAATCTCGCATTTTACCTCCACTTTATTCATTGGAACCTATGGTTTGTGCTTGCAGCTCAACCGTCCATGGCGTCGATAAAAGAAAACTCATGCGCGCAAATGCACAGGGAATCAACAGGACTAGACCAGGACTATGGCGGTGGGAAAACTTAGAAAAGGGAGCCCGCGGGGCTCGAACCGTGGTTGCAGCTGTGTTAATTGGATGGCCGCGGTGCTTGTTGCCTCTGGCTTTTTGTATGTAGGAATGGAGTTTAGAACAAAAGATGCGACCTGTAATTCGGCTGAATCTGCCCTAATGAGGCCGAGGATCGATGGATTTGACAAGGATTCTTGGTCTGGAGACCTCAGGACTCTGGAAGTGGCCTGGAATCGGCTCTGCTTTGGACCCGTCGCTTCAGAAAAGCTGCGGCTCGCCGTTTTTTCCAAGAAGTGGCCTGTGGGCGGAGTCCCCGGTGGAATGGAGCGCCATGCCTTTACACTATACAAGGCTCTCGCAGCGAGAGGCCACGAGATCCACGTCTACACAGCCACGGGCAACGGTATTGCGCAGGAGGATTTGATCGAAGGCGGGCTCCGGGTTCATTTCGTGCAGAATGAGGCCGGTAGACTGGAATGGTCTAGGGCCTGGAAAGTACTGGAGAGCTCCGGTATTCCGTTCGACGCAGTTCATTCTGAGAGCGTAGCGTTGCCTCACTGGAAAGCAAAAGAGGTCCCAAATCTGGCCGTTACATGGCACGGAATCGCCTACGAAGCTCTCCACTCGGAGCTCTTACAGGATCTCATCAGGAAACCGGGAGAGCTTCGTTCGCAAGAAACGAACAAGTCAATGGCAGAACGGATTCCAAGGCTCCTGGATGAGATCAGGTTTTTCCCGAGCTACAAGCAGCATGTGCCTATCAGTGACTACGCCGGCGATGTTCTGCTGAATATTTATCAGATTCCCACCGAAAACGTTCATATAATTCTCAACGGCATTGACGAGCAAAATTTCACGCCGAATCGGGAGCTAGGGTTTGAATTCAGGCGGAAAATTGGGGTTCCGGTGAATGCCACTATGGTTATGGGCGTAGCGGGAAGGCTGGTGCGAGACAAAGGGCACCCGATTCTGTTCGAGGCGTTTTCTCAAATCAGAAAAGAGAACCCTGACGTTTTCTTGCTGGTGGCCGGATCTGGACCCTGGGAAGAGCGTTACAGAGAACTTGCGCCGAATGTAAAAGTGCTCGGCCCCATGGCTCCTTCGGATCTTGCAGCGTTTTATAACGCACTGGACATTTTCTTGAATCCAACGTTGCGCCCCCAGGGCCTCGATCTGACGCTTATGGAAGCCATGCACTGCGGGAAGCCTCTGCTGGCCAGCCGTTTTCCCAGCATAACGAGGAGCGTCATTGTTAGTCACGATTACGGCTACACTTTCGCCCCGAACGTGGCTTCTCTGATCGCTAATTTGAGGTCTGTAATAGGCGACGGAGCCCAGGAGCTCCAGAGGAAAGGGCGCCTTTGCAGAGACTACGCGGCTCGTATGTTCGCGGCAACGAAGATGGCCTCGGCCTACGAACGCCTCTTTCTCTGCATGAAAAGCGATTCCTATTGTCGTTACCCGCTGCCAACCGATTGCCCGCCATGATTACAGCATACTGCCATTCAATTCTTTGTTTGTGGTTTCGACCAAATAATGGAAAAAAGTCGAGTATAGTCTCAGACATCATGATTCAAGCCGGGAAGAGCGGGTTTTTTTAATTTAAATTTATTTTTCTGCTCCGGCCATGGACGAATCGCAGAATTAGTTTCAGAAGCGGATTTATCGCTTGGATTTCAGTAAACAGAATTGATGAGACGAATTGCATTTTTTTTTATCATGGAAGGAAAACATGTTCTACTGCATTTGTGAGATCGATTTTATTTTCACTGTTACTTGAATTTGACTTGGCGTAACGGCGGATCCTAGAAATCTAAGGTGGATTCCCACGTAAAAGATAAAAAAGCAAAGTGAAGCTTATGCATGGGCAGTGATTGACATTGCAAGATATATAAAATGTATATATAGTTGCATGTGCACAGATTGTTGAATGTGTATATCATCTTAAGTACATATATATACACTATATAAGACAGCATATCAATATATTATAAGTCCATAAATATACACTGCAAGAAATATGATAGTGTATGCATGTCACTTATGACAGTGAACAGTTTTGTTTTGTTCTTCATCATCATTCCATTGAAAATGTTTGAAAATAAAATTAAAGCAGAGTTTCAACTAAATCTATTAACATCATCATCATCGTCGTTGTCGTCATCATCATCCTCATCATCATCACCATCGTAGTCGTCATCGTCATCATCATCATCCTCAACATCATCATCCTTATCATCATCATCACCATCATCATCATCATCGTCATCATCATCCTCCTCCTCCTCCTCCTCATCATCCTCATCCTCATCATCATCATCATCACCATAGTCATCATCCTCCTCATCTTCATCCCTATCATCATCATCATAGTCATCATCCTCATCATCCTCATTGTCATCATCATCATCATCATTATCATCACCATCATAGACATCATCATCCTCATCATCGTAATCATCATCATAATCATCGTCATCATAGTCATACTATCTGTGATCATCATCATCATCGTCGTTATCATCGTCGTCGTCATCATCATCATCATCAAAATCATCATCATTGTTCATCATCGTCATGGTTATCATCATCATCGTCGTCGTCGTCGTCATCATCAACATCATCATCCTCATCATCATAATCATCGTCATCATAGTCATATTCATCGTGATCATCATCATCATCATCTTCGTGATCATCATCATCATCACCATCATTGTTCATCATCATCATCATCATCCTCATCATCATCATTGTCATCCTCCTCCTCCTCCTCCTCATCATCATTCCATTGCAAATGCTTGAAAATAAAATCAAAGCAAAGTTTCAACTAAACCTATCATCATCATCATCATCATCATCCTCATCGTCATCATCATCATCATCCTCATCATCACTCCTCATGATCATCGTCGTCTTCATCATCCTTATCATCATCATCATCACCATCATTGTTCATCATCATCATCATTGTCGTCATCATAATCATCGTCGTCATAGTCATCATCATAGTCATAGTCATCATGATCATCATCATCATCATTGTTCCTCATCATCGTCATTATCATCATCATCCTCCTCAGCATCATCACCATCATTGTTCATCATCATAGTCATCATCACCCTCATCATCATCATCATCGTTGCCATGAACATCATCATCATCATCGTAATCATCATAATCATCGTCATCATAGTCATAGTCATCGTGATCCTCATCCTCATCCTCCTCCTCATCATCACCATCATTGTTCATCATCATCGTCATCGCCATCATCATCCTCATCATCATCATCATAGTCATCATCCTCCTCATCATCATCATTGTCATCATCATCATCATTCCATTGCAAATGCTTGAAAATAAAATCAAAGCAAATTTTCAACTAAACCTATCATCATCATCATCATCATCATCATCATCATTGTTTCTCATCATCGTCGTCATCATCCTCATCCTCATCCTCATCATCATCACCACCATCATTGTTCATCATCATCGTCATCATCGTCATCATCATCATTGTCATCCTGATTATCATCATCATCACCATCATCATCATCATCATTGTTCCTCATCATCATTGTCATCGTCATCATCATCATCATCATCATCATCATCATAGTCATCATCATCCTCATCATCATTGTCATCATCAACATCACCATTCTCATCATCGTAATCATCATAATCATCGACATCATAGTCATAGTCATCATCATCATCATCATCATCATCATTGTTCCTCATCATGGTCATTATCATCATCAGCATCATCGTCATCATCACCATCATACTCATCGTCCTCATCATCATCATTGTCATCATGCTTATCATCATCATCACCATCACCATCATCATCATCATCATCATCATCATCATCATTGTTCCTCATCATCGTCATCATCCTCCTCCTCCTCATCATCATCATCATCACCATCATTGTTCATCATCATAGTCATCATCATCCTCATCATTGTCGTCATCAACATCACCATCCTCATCATCGTAATCATCATAATCATCGTCATCATAGTCATAGTCATCATCATCATCATCATCATCATTGTTCCTCATCATGGTCATTATCATCGTCATCATCACCATCATTGTTCATCATCATAGTCATCATCATCCTCATCATCATCATCATCGTCGCCATCAACATCATCATCATCATCATCGTAATCATCATAATCATCGTCATCATAGTCATAGTCATCGTGATCATCATCATCATCCTCATCCTCATCCTCATCCTCATCATCATCATCATCATTGGTCAGCATCATTGTCATCACCATCATCGTCATCATCATCATCGTCGTCATCATAGTCATCATCCTCATCATCATCATTGTCATCATCCTCCTCCTCATCATCATTCCATTACAAATGCTTGAAAATAAAATCAAAGCAAATTTTCAACTAAACCTATCATCATCATTATCATCATAATCATTGTTCCTCATCATCGTCGTCATCATCATCATCCTCATCCTCATCATCATCATCATCATCATCACCATAATTGTTCATCATCATTGTCATCGTCATCATCATCATCATCATCCTCAACGTCGTCATCATCATCATAGTCATCATCCTCGTCATCATCATTGTCATCATCCTTATCATCATCATCACCATCATCATCATCATCATCGTCGTTGTCATCCTCATCCTCATCATCACCATCATTGTTCATCATCATAGTCATCATCATCCTCATCATCATCATCATCGTCGCCATCAACATCATCATCATCATCATCGTAATCATCATAATCATCATCGTCATAGTCATAGTCATCGCGATCATCATCATCATCCTCATCCTCATCCTCATCCTCATCCTCATCATCATCACCATCATTGTTCATCATCATCGTCATCGCCATCATCATCATCCTCATCATCACCATTATAGTCATCATCCTCATCATCATCATTGTCATCATCCTTCTCATCATCATCGTCATTCCATTGCAAATGCTTGAAAATAAAATCAAAGCAAATTTTCAACTAAACCTATCATCATCATCGTCGTCGTCATCATTGTCCCTCATCATCGTCGTCATCATCATCATCCTCATCCTCATCATCATCATCATCATCACCACCATCATTGTTCATCATCATTGTCATCGTCGTCATCATCATCCTCATCGTCATTATCATCATAGTCATCATCCTCATCATCATCATTGTCATCATGCTTATCATTATCATCACCATCATCATCATTGTCATCATGCTTATCATCATCATCATTGTTCCTCATCATCGTCGTCATCGTTATCATCCTCATCCTCATCATCATCATCATCATCATCACCATCATTGTTCATCATAGTCATCATCATCCTCATTATCATCATCATTGTCGTCATCAACATCACCATCCTCATCATCGTAATCATCATAATCATCGTCATCATAGTCATAGTCATCATGATCATGATCATCGTTGTTCCTCATCATCGTCATTATCATCATCATCCTCATCATCATCATCATCGTCACCATCAACATCATCATCATCATCGTAATCATCATAATCATCGTCATCATCATCATCTGATCATCATCATCCTCATCATCATCACCATCATTGTTCATCATCATCTCATCGCCATTATCATCATCGTCGTCGTCGTCGTCGTCATCATCATAGTCATCATCCTCATCATCATCATTGTCATCCTCCTCCTCCTCCTCATCATCATTCCATTGCAAATGCTTGAAAATAAAATCAAAGCAAATTTTCAACTAAACCTATCATCATCATCATCATCATCATCATCATTGTTCCTCATCATCATCGTCATCATCATCATCCCCATCCTCATATTCATCATCATCACCATCACCATCATTGTTCATCATCATTGTCATCGCCTTCATCATCCTCCTCATCATCATTGTCATCATCCTTATCATCATCACCATCATCATCATCATCATCATCATCATCATTGTTCGTCGTCATCGTCATCGTCATCATCATCATCATCACCATCACCATCATAGTCATCATCATCCTCATCATCATCACCATTGACGTCATCAACGTCATCATCCTCATCATCGTAATCGTCATAATCATCATCATGTTCCTCATCATCGTCGTCATCATCGCCATCATCAACATCATCATCACTGTCATTGTTCATCATTATTGCCATCGTCATTATCATCGTCATCATCATCTTCATCCTCGTCATCATCATCATAGTCATCATCATTGGCATCATCCTTATCATCATCATCACCATCATTGTTCATCATCATCATCATCATCATCCTCATCATCATCATCATAGTCATCATCCTCATCATCATCATTGTCATCATCCTCTGCCTCCTCCTCATCATTGTTCATCATCATTGTCATGGTTATCATCATCATTCCATTGAAAATGCTTGAAAATAAACTCAAAGCAAAGTTTCAACTAAACCTATCATCATCATCATCGTCGTCGTCGTCATCATCATCATCATCGTCGTCATCATCATCGTCGTCGTCGTCATCATCATCATCCTCATCCTCATCCTCCTCATCATCATCATTGTCATCATCCTCATCCTCATCATCACCATCATTGCACGGGGGCGTCACTTAGGGACCAATATGATATCACGTTCGTTCATATTGGGGGGTTAAAAATAAAAAAAATAAACCAATATATTGGTGTTATATTAAAGGTAAAAAGGTTGCTTTTATTTAGTATATAAATATCCAATATCATGAGGCATATTTTATTGCAAATGTTTGCCCGCGCGCCTTTGCCATATGACTGTGTGAATGTTTGCCTGCGTGCCTCTACCATATGGATGCATGTGTGCTACATAGGGTTTTTTTCCATTGTTTTTTTTGGTGCATAGCGTTTTTTTCCCTCTTAGAAGAGGATCCCTCTGGAAGCAGTCGGCCATGCTGCCCTTTTCATGACATATTGCCGGATTCACCTTGCAATCCCTGTGATGAGTCCTTATAATTTCTTTGATCGGCCATGGGGATGGCCGGGACTGTTCCCAAGCCAGGCTTTCGTTGGAAAACACTTGGATTTCGCCCAGGAAATGCGAGATCATATCTTCTACTCGCCCCGATATTTTTGAAAAGGGGATTTTTTTGGAGGAATTTCGCCCTTCCCATTTGATGTGAATCAATATTCCATCTCCCATTCGCCCCATTTTCATGGAACAGGGATTTTTTTTTAGACCATTTCTCTCTGATTTTTCGGAATGGACTTACATTGGGCAAGCAAAGAGATATATCATGGCCCTTAGTATGTTCAAGCGTCTTCAATGGTGTAACCAGTGATTCCACCATCTGTTCCAACAGTGCATTTGCTGACAACTTCTGTAGAGCAGGTTGTTTACTTGTTACCTGAACAAAAAATTTGTACAAATGTTATTTAGTTGGTGTACCAGACGATTTGTCCCTATATACAACATTATAACCTAATATTCTTGTCACTTTTGCAGCTGCCTTGTTATATTCCTATCAAATGCAGGAGCCCTACCAAAAGTGTTTATGCTTGTACACAAAGTGATGGAATTCGAATTTCAGACAAGTGACAACCTTCTCCTTGTATATGCGAATGCACTTCAGAACCAACCTTGGATTAACATTGCTTCAGGTAAACTCTTCATTCTACAACCACATGATCCAATTCCAATGTTACATAGGGAAATCTTACGACTTGAGTTGATTAACGATTCTCTGATAATTTCTAGGCAACAAATAAAGGATTTGAGGTTTTTTTTGCAGTAATTAAAGCCTTCAATTGCTTAGCTTTTTACCCAAGCTCCTCCAATGACTTATTTTTGCTTTTCGACTAGGGTTTTAAGAGAAAATGTTGTATGGGTTCACATCCACTAGACCCACTTCTCATGGGTGACAAAACATAAGCAGTGTTTGATTCTTGCGTGATAGGAATAGAAACCACTGGTAATTTTTGAAAAAAAAAGTTTGCATTATTTATTTTTGGTTCACGCTTGTATTATTCATTTGCATAAAAAATCTTGATATCTATTTGAATTTTTTGCACTGAAGCATGGGACTCATAGGTCATTGGTTTTATCACTGTGGTAAGGGAAGTCAAACCTTTTCCTTTATTTATTTTTGATATCTTGAATGATATTAGCCAATGGTCTAAACTCACTTTGATGAGATATATGATGTATATTTGGAAAATGGCAAATCGTTTGAGCTATTATTAAGGCATACATATATAGTGTATGGTGAACTATAATGGATTAAGGACTTTGGTGGAATGTTTCATGCTTTAAACTTTTCCTTTTGCAATATTGCTATTGCGGAATTTGACTCCTCATATAGGGAGCTTCGCTCCAATATTTCAAAAGCTGTTGGAGGTGCTTTGAATCAAGCTTACATTTTTCTAATTCGGCTTGAATCTCCATAAAAACCATCACAAATTTTTGTTTGAACACAAAAATGTTTGGTTGTTGTCAGCAGGGTTCTATTTGAAATCTTCCACAAATGGAAGAGGATTTCCACTCTAAAATGATGCATGGTCGACTTGAAGTGAACTTATCCAATTTTGCCTGTCACTCAGCAGGGTGACTTTCCAAGTCAGCTAAAGAATGGGTGAAGCATCTACAGCAGTAATCAGCCCACTACCAGGGTACCTTGGCCTTGTTGCAAAACTGGAAAAGCTACTAGAGAGGCTTGGCTCTTTTACAAAAGGCATAGGATGGAAGAGACAAGCCTTGCTATTAGAGGCACCAACTGACAACAAGGCCACCATGCTCTAGTTAGAGTAAAACTGACCTTCTTAGGCTCCAAGTTGAAAATCGCCTCAAGTTGAAAAGACAAGTGTTCACTTAAGAATTAAGCTTCCAGATCCTATTTAGTTGTAGACCCAACAATAGGGTCCGGTGCATCCACTTACAGGAATCGATAAACTAATATTTCAGAGGGATTTTCGTGATTCCAACTTGTTTTTCAACTGGTAGTGCAAAGACTTGACATCATGCTTAAAAGAGAAACGATTATATGAATTGTTGTTTTTTTGTCATGAAAGTTCCTGCAATTAGTTTTGATAGATTGCGACATGCTTGGTCTGTTCGCCAAAATGTTGTCCGTTTAGTAGATTTTCAGAAATAGTTTTGCTATTGAAGAAGTCATTTTGTTAATATAATGAGAATAAGATCCATTTTAAAATGTTAGATACAGTAAAGGTATTCTATTCCAATTGAAATTGTAAATGTTGTAAGTGGACTTCAACCAATATGGTTTGAAGGGAAAGATATGTGCATCCGAATGATGTATTCAGTAGCTTCTCCACATTTACCTTAGTGTTATACTTATTAAGAACGATTTAACTGATATCAATAGTGTAAACATCAGGGTAAATGCATATCAAAATACCAATTGATTATTCTTGCAACCATCTGGCATGGGTCTTAAATTTGCAATCTCTTCAATAACTGCCACTCAAGATATTATAATAAATGTTCTCTTCTTTCTCTTTTCCCAACATTGTATCTGGATTTGATACCACTCAGTGTACGGAAGATTACCCTAACATTGCATCTGAATTTGATACCACTCAGTGTAGGGAAGATTACCCCCTTGGGATTAAAGCCTGCACATAACACGTATAAGCAGAGTCTACATCATTAAACATAACTATTATATAGCATTAAACATCATTAAATAATTACACTTCTAAACCAAACATCAACACATATACATCTGATAGATAACAATATAATTCTTCTCATTAATTTGCAACATCACAAAAAACATTACAATACTTCGCTTGACTCTCTGGCTTGTGCTTTTATCCGCCCTATTCCATCATATTTGTTAATGGTAAGGGTTGGTTTGATGGTGTTTTCTCTAGTACATATGTTTGAAATAATTGCATAAATTCAATCAACGTGTGCATGTATTTTACAGTATTCATATTTTTACATGAATGTGTTTGCTCTTAAGGACTTGTCTAGAAATGGAAACGTGGACCAAGATTCAATATTGATATGTATCGTTTGATATAAGGAAGTGAAATTTAGGATGAGATGTAAAATTTCACTCGTCAACCAATATATGACGAGTGAAATTTTGGCTTTGTTCATTATGCTGACCATTCCAATGCCATAAAAACTAGTGAAAAGACAGATTTATGCACATAGACAGACTTGACTTGACGAGAAAATCAAGTACAACAGTCCTGATTTCTGCCTAAAAGCTCAAATACAGATGCAATTTGGAAGCCTAAACTTCAAATGTTGTACCTTTATCAACTCCAAATGTTGAAATCCAGGACCTTGCTTAGATACAACTTTTGTGAGGTCCTCTTCTTTCAAATTTGATGGGATATTACCAAGGAAAAGCCGATTTTTTGGTTGGGATTTCGATACTCTTAATTTCTTGTCCGGAATTTCAAGAAAGTTGTTAGTTAGACAGATAAGGTAAACTTCAACTATATACTCTTAATTTCTTGTCCTGAATTTCAAGAAAGCTGTTAGTTAGACAGATAGGTAAACTTCAACTATGAAGCATGTTAATGATAGCGGTTCTTAGATGATTTGAAAGGAAAATTGTCAACAACCTCAAAACTATTCAATGTCTCAATGGCCTTCTTGGCACTCTCCTTGATTGTGAATGTAACAAATGCATATTCTAACTTGCTTGCCTCCTGTTTTATATTAACCTGTTAAAAGTCACAACATTTTAGTACAACAAAAATCAATATGAAGAAACTAGCCACTAATAAGGGTAAAAAATTCATTTAAAAATAGAAGATAAAACATTTACCTCAAAAACCTCTCCATGTTGCTCACAAAGACTTGTTAAATCTTCCTTGGTTATATTCCGAGGTAAATTACCTACAAAGACTTCAGTACCATGTGGAGGGCGTGCTAACAATTCCTCATCATTACACTCTTCTTTATCCTTATCAGCCTTCTCGCCATTGCCTTTTGCAGGCAAGGAATCCTCTATAGTATCATTATTGGAATCATCTTCAGATAATTTTTCAGGGTCCACATTTGACACATTGGCATCTTGGTTAGCTTCTTGTTCATCCTGTGAACTAGATCCTTCATCCTCTGCTAGTTCAAGATCAAGGCCTTCTTGACCATCAATTTTCTCTTCCTCTTCAACATCTCCCTCATCCTCTACTTCCTCGTTCATTATTTCTTCTGGCTCTTCTTCATCACCATCAAGGTCAACTTCCTCTTCATCAAGCTCATCATGCAAATCTTCAGCAGATCCTCTGGCATCCTGCATTGTCTCAATATTCTCTTCTACTGCCTGAATGCCACCTACAAACCTTGAAGGGAAACTGTGGAGGAGGCAGAGAAGAAAGGAGTATTTGCAGAAAGAGTGATAGAAATATACTGGAGATAGAACAAGTGAAATTGCAGCAGGTTTCACAAAGTGAGAATCTCAAAGGAAATTTAACGGCCATGAGAAATGCCTTGAGAGATATTACTGAATGAAATTTAAAAGGGAGGATACCAGAGAGTAAATTTAACAAAGGTAGAGCTGATCTAGAAGTATGAATCAAGAAGACGCCCCCAATGTCCAGAAAGAACACATGCATTTCTCATAGTTAATAAAACATAAAAACCAAAACTGTGCTGTCAAAAGAGAGAGAAACAACAACTATCAGCAAAAACTTCTATTTCATCCACAATTGAAAAGTTTAAGGAATAAAACACAAAATAGAAAAACAGGCTTGAGACGAGCCATTCGGGACAATAAATTAAACTCTAACAAATTGAAAAGCAATATCTGAAATCAATGAAACATTTTACATAAGATACAACGACTAATGTTTCTAAAATTAGGCGGCCTGGAAAAAAATGACAAACTAGTGTAAATTTAGGAAATGAATGTGATCTTTGTGGTGTTGATCATTGTGGGTGAAGTAATGTGCATCCACAATATACATCAAAATAAGCAAGGTGCATTGTAGAATGCATATGGGGTATCATGTCAATATACTAGGTAGAAATAAAAAGAGGTATAAAAAATGTAAATGAAAAAATGGATACATGCAATATATAGTGAAAATAGGGTTTTTTTTAAATTGGGAAGGCATATTGGGAGGGGGTTAAAAAAACGATTTTGGGAGGTATTTTCCAATATTTTTTGAAAATAGGGGTATTGTTTCATATGCCATGAACGGACGTGCTATGGCATGGTTTCACTAAGTGAAGACCCCGTGCATCATCGTCATCATCGTCGTCATCATCATCCTCATCCTCGTCCTCATCCTCATCCTCATCATCCTCATCATAGTCATCCTCCTCCTCCTCCTCCTCATCATCATCATCATAGTCATCATCCTCATCATCATCATTTTCATCATCATTATCATCATCATTATCATCACCATCATAGTCATCATCATCCTCATCATCGTAATCATCATCATAGTCATACTATTCGTGATCATCATCATCATCGTTGTCATCGTCATCGTCATCATCATCATCATCGTCATCATCATCATCATCATCATCATCATCATCATAGTCATCATCATTGTTCATCATAATCATCATGGTCATCATCAACATCATCATCCTCATCATCGTAATCATCACCATCATCATCATAATCATTGTCATCATAGTCATAGTCTTTGTGATGATGATCATCATCATCACCATCATTGTTCATCATCGTCGTCATCTCCATCATTATCATCATCATCATCATCATCATCCTCATCATCATAGTCATCATCCTCCTCATCATCATTGTCATCCTCCTCCTCCTCATCATCATCATTCCATTGCAAATGCTTGAAAATAAAATCAAAACAAATTTTTAACTTAACAGATGCATGCACGCGTGTTCAAAACAAATTTTTAACTTAACAGATGTGCGCACGCGTGTTCAAAATAAAAATATAAACTTAACACACGCATGCACGTGTGTTTAACACGTACGCACTTAGAAGCGCGAGCACACTTCTAGTGCATACGCGTTACGTTTTAAACTACACGCATGTGTGATTTAAATTTAGAATTTTGGCGGGCACCTTTTTTCCAACCTACGTGGTGGATGACTTGGTTGCTTTGGTTTTAGGTTCGGGTTGCCAAACCAAGTGGTTTGGACTGTCTTATGACATAAAACATGTTTTGTACCACTTCTCCAATTTCGTGCATGATTTTGCATATGCCACGCTTGTCCACTGCTAATGAAAATTCACACACTTGTGTAACTTTGTCTGCAGATTCTGAATATGTAATTTTTATTTAAATCTATTATTTTTTTTCTATTTTTTATTTAATTTTAAATGGACTAACTTCAATCTAACACAAAAGGTAGGTTGCTTGCTTCGGCTATAACTTTTGATTGGCTCGCCTATTTCGAAAACATAAAAGAACTCGCACAAGAAGACACAAAGACCTATATCCTAAAAAAAAATATCGTTCATTGACTATGTTAAGACCAAGATGTCGTGGACCAACTCTCGACCTTGTCATTTTAGGGCGTCGCTGACTTCCTTAATTTATATATATATATATATATATATATATATGGAAAAATAACGCTGCACTAGACACACTTGTTATCTACAACTCTATATAATTTTTTTCACAAAATTCCACCATTCGCATACCAAAGGAGTGGACCAACGCAAACATATTCATTATTTTTTAGGAAAAAAATAACATACCAACCTTAGAAGAACCTAGTTTTTTGGGATTTATACTTAGTTTCCATAAATAAAAGTTATATATTCCAGAAGGCAATTCGATTTTCCACGTTTCATATTCTTACACCATATTCCAAAAAGTTGTGTAGGTACCGCTAATATTGATTTTTGACGTTCGGATTTCTATTTTTCCAGAAGTCCATTGCAACGAACGCGTCATAAGTGACCAGAATTAGCTTGCACCAGCGCTAACTCTTTTTTCTCTTTTCCTTGTCCGATATAGACTATATGCTGGTGAGAGAAAAGCGGTGATATGCCTACAGTCGATTGAAACTAACCAAAATATGCTATTACTTATAAGAAAACAAAAATCAAAAGTTCTGGATACCTTGTAACGAGGCTAGTTAGTCCACTGAGGTGTACATAAAGCAAAACAAAGAGAAGATGTTTATCATCTCTTTATGTAACAGCGAGCTAGATGGCCACACCTCATAGAAGAGATATCCATCCATGTCGCCAATTCCCTTCTTAGAGAGAGCATCCACAACGGTGTTGTTCTCTTGAAAGATATGATGAAAGGATACTCCAGGAAAACTATTGATAAGTGATATCATTATATCTAGCCAATGGGATAGTGAGAGATACAGTAGAGATCTTTCTTTCATTGCCTAGTTTATCAAAACCCGTGAGTCTTCCACAATGAGAATCGAGTCCAAACCAAAATTTTTGGCCAATAAGAGAATTCCCAGCAAACCCATGAGTTATGCTCAAGTATTTGACCTAGTACCTTCCCGCAACCATCCCTTAATCTCCATCAAAGGGTTTGGCTTTAAATGCATCCCTTCCCCACACATTCCCATTTGCTCAACGCCATAAAAAAACCGATAGTCGATTCTGCGTTTATGGTTGGTATCATAAAGGATCGAGGTTCTTTTGGTACTTTCTTTGACCTCCATTATGAATATGCACTAATGGTTTTTGTAATGATCTTCTGCAGGGTCCATTCCCGACCATCAAACAATCCTGTGTTACGGGCCTTCCACCATTCCCACAAAAGAAAGAAACGCATATCACGATGTTGTCTCTCTTCATATACCCACACACGAAGGACTTCAGTAAGGGAGAGCCCCTCCCAGACAGTAGTAAGACTGAATTCCCTTTTTAAGACCAACCAGATCATCTGTATAGAAGGGAAGGTAACAATAAATGGTGCACTGATTCCTCATCATATTTACACATAGTACATCTACCTGGTCCGCAAAATCCCTGCACCTTTAAAACATCCAGTTGAGGATTTTGGAATTTAAACACAACCACATAAAGGTTTTAATTTTCAGCGGCCAACGTTCTCTCCAGAGCTAATTCTTCCACCAGTGTGATAGATCAGGATCTTCTTGATCGATGGCCAATTCATAAGCTAACTTTTGTTGACACCTCCCCAGTCTATTTATTTTGCAACAAAACCAACCGATCAACCTTATCATTCAGTTAAATCCCTACCTAAAGAAGAGTCCCAATAAACCTTAAAGATTTTTCTGCCAACTCACCCTGAAGCTTCAACTCGTCTGCAGATAACCAGTTATGAGAAACCGCTCGCGATCCTCCCCAGGGTTCTTTAAGAACAAAGATATTTTTTCTCTGAATTTTGACTATCATCCTCTCTGACAGGCAATAGTTATTCGGTAAGCCCACCAAAGGAGCAATACCCATGAAGGCCTGTATTCCCCTACCAATGCACCAAGCAATCTTTTGTGTAATAATCAGTAGACATTTGAGAAAGCTTCTCCAAATGACAGAGATGTATGTGAACTTCCCTGTAAATGTTCTCAACCAAAATTCTGGGTCAAGGCTAAACATATACTTGGCTTTGATAAGTGCACTCCATAACCCAGAATTAGTCAGACACCTCCAAACGTTGTGGGCACATAGCGCCTGATTGAACACAGATAAATTCTTAATCCCCCAACCACCTTTTTTCTTTGGTAAAGAAATGGAATCCCCTGCCACTAAGTGCCACTTATCCAAACCTAGTTGTCCCGACCATAAAAGATGGAACATATTCCTCCTGAGAGCCAAGATCAATGTCTGTGGGACACAAAACAAAGAGAACCAAAAAACTATGATTCCTTGCAAGACCGAGGAGATCAAGATTAACTGCCCTTCCAAAGAAAGATATTTGTGGGCCCAATAGTTAATTCGATAGTGGAATTTGTTTATAATCCAACCCCAATCCTTCTTCCAGTAACCATTTGGTTTTAAAAAGAAACCAAGGTATCTAAACCCCATCGAAAAATCCACCAGTTTGTATCCAAACAAATAAAAAATATCCTTCCTAGTCACCTCATCCACTCCAACATAGAAGAAATTGGACTTCTCAGTACTAATATCCGGCCTTGAAGCCATACAAAATAGAGAAATTATATCTTTATAGGTTGTCCACTCCTCAATAGATCGCAGTCCAAAGATAAGGACATCGTCCACATAAATGAGGTGACTAGTAACCACGGAGCCCACCACTTTAATCCCATGAATCTTCTTCTTAGGCGCAATATCTCTGTGAATAAGTGGACTGAGACCCTCGATAGCTAAAATGAACAAGTAGGGTGACAAAAGACACCCTTGTTGAAGACCCCTGTTACTGGCCCAAAAAGGTGAGGGGGACCAATTAATGAGAACATCGAAACTGACATTTGTTATACAGCCCATAATCCACTCAGTTATATCATAGGACAAACCAGTTTGAATGAGGGTTAATCTTAAAAAGGTCCAATCTATCCTATCGTAGGCCTTGCCCAGATCCATCTTTAGAATGAGCGCTTTGTGCCGATCCTTTTTCAGCAAGTGAAGACATTCCTAAGTAATACCCACAACATCTAAAAGTTGTCTGTCAGGTAGAAAACCAAATTGATTTATCGAAATAGACTTACCCAGTATAGGCTTGATCTGGTCTGCTATAAACTTTGTTACCAAATTATTGAGTAAATTGCAAAGGGAGATCAGTCGATAGTCATTGAAGGACTCCAAATGATCTTTATTTGGAATAAATGTAATGAAGGTCAAGTTCAGTGACCCCCAGATCCCACCATTATATCTTGATTCCTCAACAACAGTAGTAATTTATTCCCCTAAAAGATCAATGAAATGGTGGAAGAATTTCGTTGTCCACCCAAGTTGGACAGGTCATATCAAACCTCCTCAAGGGAAATAACCCTTCCAATCTGCAAGTTATCATCTTCATTAAAAAACCACGAAAATAGTTGTATAACCATTAGTTGTTCCAACAACATAGGAGACTGTGGCTAAGAATAGGTATCTTATAAATCGCCAACAACTGCCTCCTTCAGGCCCGCAGTCTCCGCACACTAGGTTACCCATAGAATCTTTGAGTACCGATTTTGTGATCCTGCTTTGATTAGAAAAATAGTTGAAGAACTTGGTGTTATTGTCACCAAATTTCAACCAAATCACCCGACTTTTCTGCCTCAAAGTATCTTCCTGTTCTTTCAGAAACTTTCTCCGCTTCCCATCCAAAACCTGGAGTCTCTGCTTGACTATGACCGAAAACATATCACTGAACAATCCATCTGATAACATCTGATATTCTTCCACAATGAGGGAGAGCTCCAATACCTTAGCCTTATTTCTGTCTTTTTCCCAGGATCTCACCTCCAACTTCAATTTAAAAATCTTTTTCCCCAACCGCCCAAGCACGGATGAGTCTTCTGAGGATCCAGAGATGGCCAGGTGTCCCTTATCAAAGTACATAAATCTGGATCAGTCAACCAAACCGGATTGAACTTGAATGGGTAGTGCGTCTAGCCCATATCCAATTCAAACTCCAGGACAATAACCTTATGATTTGAGACACCCGTGGCATGTGTCCACAAAAAATCCTCTGAAACCATGAACCTATCCAGCCTCTTTGAAATCCCCGTTGCACCACCACGTCCATTGGACCAGGTTGGGGTAAGATCCTAAGGGACAATGCCAATAAGATTAGCATAATCAAATAAAGAAACGAAATAATCAGCAAGTGGATCTAGATGATTTGTACCCCCCCAAACTTCTTCCGAGGATAAATTCAAGTTAAGATCTCCAACCACAATAACAGATGGATCTCTCAAAATTCCCTACAGACGAGTGGTCTCCCAGAAAACCTTACGATGGGAGTAAGGAGCATAGACATTTAGAATTCGAACAAGAGTGTTGAAACCCAATAGTGAGCCTTCAACTAGAATACCCATCAGGGTTCCGTAGGTTCGCCACCTTGGGATTCCAGGCCACCAACGATACCCCCAACAATCCCAGGGCATCCACAGCGAAAAATTTCCAGTTAGGTTTAAGCTTAAGGAAGTAAGAACAAGCATCCCTTGAAGACAACATGGTTTCCTGGAACAGCAAAACCCCTAGTCGCAAATGGTATATCAGGTGTTTTAGGGTGGTTCTTTTTGGGTCACCATAGAAGCCCCTAATATTAAAGGAAACCATAATCATGGGGGAAGGCCAATATGGGTTGCGGAATATCTAAGAGCCCGAGGAGACAGATAAAACCCACCCAAATACTGATGAGGCAGACCTTTGTCAAAAAGAGAGGACACCCTAGGGTTTCTAAAAGTCAGGTCACCCGTAGAGTTTGTAACCCCTGTTCCAACCCCTTTTTTAACTTGTTATTTCTCATATTACGAATGGTGACATTAGGGTTACAAATGGAGGCAATAGGGATAGTTCCCAAGTTGTCAGCAACCGTAGAGTAAATACTAAGGGGTTGTTGGCCCTCACCCAGGAAAAAATCCTTGGGATCAAGAACATGCAAAGAAATAATGGCAAAGTCCAAGGAATTGTTTGGGATAACACCCGAAGGTGGGGTGATCTCCAGAGAGAAAGAGGTAGTAGCGAAATAGAGAGTTGGGGAATCCTCAGCCAAATCCTCCCCCACCAAATCAAACAAGTCTTCTAGAGTGTTATCCAAAGCCCCCAAAAGCATGGTCGAGGAAGGGGTCGACTCCTCAACACCTGACAAGAGGCCTAAACCCCCTCCCACACCAACAAAGGATTTTTGGACCTCATTAACAATTAAAATTTTTAGGATGGTAGGAAGGATACATAGGAACTTACCGACAAAGGTCAAAGCCGATGTTTTATCCAAAGGGTTGGGGAGCTGTATGTCTGAAAGCACATATTCAAAGAGGGAGTCCTCCGACCCTAGAACCACCAACTCTAGAGAGTTGCATGCATTATTCGGACAGTCTATCTTCCGATGTCCCGTTTGTTTGGAGGAAAAGTAGTGAAACGTGACCTTCCAGTAGTCCAAGGCCTCGATAAAATAACCTCCTTCCCACACCACTTCCAGCCCCTCGGAGGGATCCAAGTCAACCAAAATATGGGGAGCCCGCCTATCGTCCCCCAAAATATTTTCCTCCTCTACCATAATAAAGTGGCCTATCGAGTTTGCAATGCTCATAAAACCCTGGAGATTCCAGCAGAACAAGGGAAAGTTCGACAAAATAACCTAGAGATGTTGCCTCGCTAAAACAATTTTCCATGTGTTGAACTCAACCGTCCAACGAGTGAGAACCGGTGATCCCCTACCAATAATCCAATAGAACCTTTCGATAGACATTTGGTCCTCCACCAAGAGAAATTGGAACACCACCCAACCATTAACTAGGGTCATCACCCTGGGAGTCTTCGAGATGAAAGGATTCTACTTGAGGTGAACCCATGAGAGTATGTCCATTTGGGAAAGATTTATGTACTATAATCTCCCCACCATCGCTTGTTCAGATAGAGCTTCCACTATCCTGCAAGTCGCGTCCTTTCCCAAGACACACAACAGATGCCCACGCTTGACCTTCTCAAAACAAAGACGACCTATCATCGATTTACGAGGCGTAGTAAGACCTAGGTCTGATTCCAACCCTTAGTGTTTTCTGTGAAACCCTCCCGTTCAATCGTACCACCACTAATACCGTTGGAAAAAGAGAGACACTTTCCCAAACCAGTCGGAAACGTAGGTTTACCAGATCCCAGATATTCAACACAGGAAGATGTTGGGGCGTCCACCAATATCCATACTCGACCATTAGGTCGACACCCGAAGAAACAATCGAAAAAACTAGAGTATCTGATATCTCGAAAGACTGCTCCACAACTCCCCCCCAGAGACACCATCGACAACAGAAGTCGAACCAGCCATAGAAAATAGCTAAAAGGGAGAAAAACCACCCAACCAAAATAAGAAAAAGCATAAACAAAAAAATGTCGCAAAGTGTTTTTAGGTAAACCAGAAATATCAATTCCCACTTCTTTTAGCCTGGTTGGTACTAAGTCGGTAACCACTACCGACTTGACTCCAAAACCTTTGCAGGAAAAAAATTCCATAAACCGAAGGGGAGAGGAACTAAAAAACCACCGGATAAATGGCTACAGACCAGTTATACAACCTAAACCATTACGAGTAAACCGAGAAGGTTTCCATCCACCTGCTAGAGAGTTGGATGGCCTACCAATTTGAAATATATATATATATATATATATATATATATATGTGTGTGTGTGTGTGTGTATATGGATAGCTTATCCTTATAAGTCCCGCCATAGTAATCGACCAGTTTACTTTGCACACATAATTAGACTTATAATCAAAGTTTTTCTTTACTTTTTAATTTGAATATTTATCCTAACAAATGAAATACCGTGAGCCTTTCTCTCAACCAAGTCAATTCATGAGGCAAGCTAGAACATGAGCACTCTCACCTTACCTTACCTTTCCTTTCCCTTTCGTTGGTATGGGTATCTTGACCCTGTCTATCTCTGCATAGGAGCTTCGCTTTTTAGGGGAATAAATATAGGGTGAAAGTGAAACCCACGTAAGGAAGGTGCAACCTTGGCCGCCTTCTTTAGATGTGTATTAACACCATTAAGCCCACATACATTTATTTTAATTTGAATCTTTATCCTAACATAGGAAATACCATGAGCCTTTCTTTTTACCAATCGATTTTTTGTGGCATTATTTGGCTTCATTACGAGGCGAAGGCAAATTTTATTAACTTATCTCTTATGTTACATCCTATGTGTGGATTAGAGTGTATTACTTCCATTTCCAAGATGGTATTATTTAACTAATGTTGTTTGTATTACAATTTTTTTAGAAAGTTCACATATGTGTCAACATTTATGTTCTTATGGTATATTAATTTTTCTGTCATCATGGTGGACATGTGTAGGATTTCATAGGTGTTGTCCCATCACCATAGTTACATGCAATTCTCTTGCTTTGTTTGAGGTGTTCCCTTGTTCCATTTGATTTATTTTTATGTGGCTTTGTCAATATACATTGTTGACCTGCGGTCATTCAAGGAGAGCACTAGAGCGATCTGACTGAAGGGAGAACTGAGTTAGTGAGGACCCAAGCCTACAAATCATAATAGCTAAGTGAGCTTGGAGTACTTTTATATAAAGAACCCTGAGTCTCATTCAATAAAATCTTAAGAGAGCATGTCGTTGGACAACCATACCTCTAACTATAACCACCTACTAGAAGAAACCTTATCCTCAGGTTCTAAACTATTCTTGCACACTGTCATAAACTTGAAGCTTTCTACCTCTAAAAAATCCGTTCATGTTTTCATGGGAAATCTCAATTTTTGCACTTACTTGAATGTAGTGAGATGTGTTCCTTTCTTTCAGTTCCAGTAGAATGGCCTTATTTCTAGCAGGATACTTGAGAGACTGACTAGCCTTTTAAGAGATTTTATTTAATCACTCTAAGGAATGGTCTTATTTTTCAACTCGATAGAATGGCCTTCTTTTTAACATAATAGAAGTTGTTATACTGTCATATTGTTTTACTTCCTTTCCCATACACAAAATGTTTCCTATACTTAGCCTCCATCCATTTATGTTCCTGCTAATGATTGTACCGCCATCTATAGGATTCTATGATCCCCAATTTCGATTGGAAATGGAGTCTAGGTGCTCTCTCCCATACTCATCCCTTTGTAACCTTTCTTGGGACTATTCTTTTCGAATGACAGGTGAAGTCATCATTCAAGAGAGCCTAATTCTGGGTGTTTATTTTCTAGCAATTGTTAGATGAGATGGTAAAAGTCAGATTCAGAAGGGATAATTCCTTAGTTAATAAGTAGAAACAAAGATCTAAAAAAACCAAGGAAGCATTTCTCCCTCCATAATCTATTGGTACTCGTGAAGATGGTGTTCATTCTTTGGAACTTATGAGTACATTCCCCTTAACTTATAATCCAAGCCCATTCTGTAATTTCAATCAAGGCCATTCCGTAATCTCATCACATGCATGATAGTCGAGAATATTCATTCTATATTGGACTGGTTAGTTTAAAAACTAGAAGATCTAGGTTTGCAAATTCTAGACCACACCAATGTATAAGGTGGTCAGTGAGTAAAAAATCCCCTACTCTCTGTTGCCTTAAGAACCAACCCCAAAAATATTGGTTCATCTATTTCTAGGAGTGTGCTTGAAATTGATCCCTACATGAAGAAATCATTTTCTTCATGAGTCTACGTTTAGTTTTATTTTGAAATAAAGATGAGTTTTTTTTGCATTTGTGGTACTCCTTTTCCACTCATTCTCAGTCGTAGAGAAGGTTGCATAGTTTTTAAATTCTTTCATACTGATTTTAGCTAGAGCATGGCACAACCTTTAGGAGATATTATTATAGTTTATTCAATGTTAAATTTACTTATGGAGGGTGTTGCGATCGAGAGTATTGTTGGTATTTTCACTATATAGTGTTTTCTTTTTATGATATGTCACTCCTATGAAAAGAGGTCCATTCTCTTACAACTATCAATCATAATTAGATATTTATACATTTCATATTTTATTCTTTCCCTAAGCCATGGTTTCCAAGGATTTCCTTCTAGTATAATGTTAAATCGGTAAGAATTCTCACAATGAAACTTCTTGATCTTTAGAAGAACATGGAAGGAAATCCCACATACAAACCTATATGCTGCATTGGATCCAGTGAGAAATAACAATGGACATAAGCATCACAAATGAATCATGCTTCATATTCATGTTGCGAGAAGCCATGGCTAATTCTATGGCAGAGAAGAGAAACAAAATTGCTAGCAACGAAACGGGGAAATGGGTCTAGATTTCAGTAGGGAATTACCCAAAAGAGTGCCTAAATCCATCTTAGCTATACCTAAGAGCACCATAGATACCCCACTAGCAAAAGAAACATGCCCCCTCTATGCCAACTTTGACATTAGAGTATAACCTTGCCAAGGCATCACCAATTGGTGACCATGAAAAGTTGTATTTTCCATCTATTAATATCAACAAATGTGCTACCATAGTTTCCAAGAACCAAGTAGCTAGGAGGATGGACCAGCTATTCATCATTTAGAGACACATTCATCATTTGGAGGGATCTTTTGGAGATGCACTTCAATTCTCAACTCTATCTAGAACGACTTGTTATCAACATGTTTGCGTCTAAGGATTTCACTGAGAAAATATTGGTGAATGATATTTGGAGCTTACTCTTGCATGTTAATGCCAACATAATGCACTTACTTTGCATCCATGAGTAACACTTGTGGGTCCGTTACTAAAATAATGAATAGTCCAGTGCTCAAAATCTTTGTTTGTTTCAGTCGCTAGTGGAATCTATATCCAAATTGGCCTTTGCTTTGTTTGTTGGTTTATAATAATTGATGAAGTGTTGTGTAAACCACATTCTACAACACTCCCTTTGGTTACTCAAGCTATGTGTTTTACCATTTGCAATTATTTACAACCATCGCTTGAACTAAATTGCAAATATTATACACTAATATGCATGCATCCAAACGATCTCCAAGACTGTGTTTTACCATCACCTACACTCATTCACATATAAACAAAAAGATTATTGTCTTAGCTTTGGGAGAAACGTAGTCAGTAGTGCTAAAAAGCATGCTCGATATTGAATGTATGTGAAAACACTAGATTTGCTATTTATTTGGTGTTTGTAAATGAGAAAAGATATGGTTAATGAGTGGCACATTTAAATAGTAGTGTGTGCTCTTCAACTAACATAACACAATTTTATAGTGCAATGCTTTTCATAATTTGGTATGGTTTTTTCACCCCAAGCAAGCAAATGACTGATATAAACCACTAACAACCATTTTCTCTCAAAAATGTAATCTCCTTTGACATTAATTCGATTCCTCCTATGGTTGATGGGAATATCGACTGAGCAAGGAATGACAAGTGTGTTACATATTCGACGATCCAACTAAATACTCTCGTTGCAGTGGTCATAACCATGATCATGGTAGCTACAGTAGGGATGTCTTTGTCCCCACAGTAAACATATAATGAACCCACAAAATAGTGCTAGATAGGGCAGAAGAAACACAAGATGAAGCAAATAAATCAAATTACAAGTTACATTATCTGCTTCTTGCTACTAAGTCCCTCCTTGTTATGTCCTTGACCCCAAAACCTAGGCCAAGATCACCAAGAAACCCCAAGTGAAGGCTGATTCAAGGTAATGCACAACATATTAAGGCTATCTAAGGCTAGGCCAACATATCAACACTACAATAAATATAGACATTCAACCTATTTAAAATAAATGCAAACTTCTGATGCATATTATTTTCTAAATGCACATGCAATGTAAGGTAAATACAAACATGAATGTAAACATATTCGAGCAAGCTATTAATATGTGATCAAACATAGAATATCAGATCTATCTTAAAAATATAACCATTAATAAAATAACATCTAAAAGCTACCATAAACAATGTAAATAAACATATCTACAGGTTTCCATAATCAACCATAATAACAGTGTTAAGATCAGATATACGTACTACCGCCTACAACCATATTAACACAAACAAAACCAAATATCGAGGATGACATCTACAACCATCACACAATAAAATGAAAGCTCATGGCTACCACCTATAGCCATCTAAGCACATAATATAGCAAATCTCTCTCTCTCTCTCTCTCTCTCTCTCTCTCTCTCTCTCTCTCTCTCTCTCTCTCTCTTTCTCTCTCTCTCTCTCACACACACACATCGGGAATTGCAATAAATAAACATATAACAAAATAATCATCACTAACTACCAACCATAGCCATATCAACATAACCAAATTCAGATATGAAAGATGTCATCCACAACCATATAACATGAGATCTCATGGTTATCACCTACAACCATACAAATCATAAGCAAATCATATCTATAAGCACATATATCTCGAAAATGCAGTAAATAACCATATAAATAAATACTCATCTTAATCATGGGAACTAGCTTCAATAAGACAATGCTTCACCCTTCCATAAACATGCCATGCTCATGCATATTTCAACATGGCAGTCACCCCTGAGTCGGGGCCATAGATTTATAGGAGAGGTACTCTCAAACCAAAAGGCATGGTGTGCTCATCTCAACACCAGGAACACTGCCACACAAAATTAGTTATATCTCAGTCAAACGGAAACCATTTTCAATGAAACAAGAGGTATCCCTGACTAGAAATGTCACTCCAAATGCAATAGAATGGGTATTATAACTCAAAAATTCTTATAAATAGGTGAAACAAAACATATCGTAGCACCCTTCTCACCATAGTGAGGAAAAAACTTTGCCACAATAAAATAACTATATCTTAGCCATTCGAAAATATTTTTCAATGAAAAAAAGGTGTTTCTTACTAGAAACGTCACTCCAAATGCAATGGTACATGTCTCACAGCCCATAAATGATTAGAAATAGGTGAACCAAAGCATATGGATGCACCCTTTTCACACTGTCAAAAACCACAACTACACCTTTCTCCATAGAATTATACACTTCAGGTTTAAGCGATGGTTATGTCCGGTTCTCCTTATCCGAATATGCCTATTACAGTAGAAGAGGAGAAGATGGATGAAGAGCAATTACAAGTGGCTGAGGTAAGTTATGACACTTGTTCATTTTTTATATGTTACCTAATATTTGAAGGACTTGGAATCAGTTTCTTTTGATCAGGATCATGAAAATAAATAAACTTATGGTGTTATATCTAGATTGAGTCAAGAAGAGTTACTTGGATTCACTCTAATGG
Organism: Pseudotsuga menziesii; assembly: GCA_001517045.1. Classification (NCBI taxonomy): domain Eukaryota; kingdom Viridiplantae; phylum Streptophyta; class Pinopsida; order Pinales; family Pinaceae; genus Pseudotsuga; species Pseudotsuga menziesii. Next base: position 135,735 of record LPNX010378633.1, on the reverse strand, counting down.
ATCAGTCTCATGATTGTCTCGCCAAATAAACTATTAAACCTTCATTACTTCGTTATTTAGAAAATATTTGTGGCATTCTCATTGACTTGTTTAATCATTTCCCTTCCATCTACACTACCTAGTCCAATGGGATTCCCTTCACTACACAAGTCCCTCATGAAATCACCATCCACTATTGGGATTCACGTGCTAGATTTGGATAGGGACAAGCAACGGAATAAGGCCGCATGTTGTGTTTTGCACAATCAATCTTCAATCCCCATTACAAGGTCTTAAAACCTCATTACAAGGCCTTCAATCTTCAACAATATAGTGCATCTACTACTCAAGAGCATGAAGTTTATAGACAAGAGAGCATTCCACTTCACTGGAGAGCACTAGAGGAAAAAAAGAGAAGAGAATGAGAAAAAACTCATTTGAATACACAAATATCCATTTGAATCCCCAAGGGAGTGACTCCAATTCCAAGAGTGATAACTCAAATTTATCGAGGGTTACTCAATTCATGAGAGAGAGATTACAATTAGAGATTCCCTTTCCCAAAATAGAAAAATGTGAAACAAATGATGGGAATTACATTTTCCAAAGAGTGTAGGATAAAAATAGCCAATGAGGGTGCATGAGTGGATGAAGAGCATCTCAAGAGATCAGGAGGGTGCACTAGCCAAGTAGGCCCCATTGATCATCAACGAAAACTCAATAGTTTCTCCATAACCCAAAATAATAAAAAATATAGTCCAACAAGTAGTGTTAGGGAGAGTAACAACTCCTAGTCCCCAATCCTCTCACAAGTGGAATCCATGGCCCTTCGTTCTCGTTAATTGTCCATGTTGAGATAGTTATTTAATTTAAACAACAACAATAATGTCCAAAGTCCATAGTCCCAACACTTAGTGCCCAATAATAAACAAAACTAATAGCATATGTCTAGGGCTAAAAACCTGGGGTATTGCATCCCCCTCCCCCTTAAAACAATGCATCGTCCTCGATGGATACTTATTACATACATGTCACAAAACAAAATTTCAAAAAATAAAATGAGGTTGTCCTTCCCTCATAGCATCTTCCATCTCCCATGTAGCATCTTCACGATTGCAATGGGCCCCACCCCCAATTTCTTGGTTCTTAAGCAACTTGACTTGTCTACCCAATAAGGAAATTGGATATACCAAAAAATCCTCTTTTAGTTCCACCTAAATCACATTCCAATAAATAGCATGATAAACATCAAGTATGTACTTTTTCAACAAATATAAATAAAATACATTATGCACCTTTATGCAAGTAGGAAATACAAGCTCACATACAATGAGACCTATCCTAGGTAAGATCTCAAAGGGTCTACTAAGCTTAGTAAATGTTGGCAACAACAATTTAGCTTTTTTTTCATTGTCTCTGGTGGCACCCTCGTTCCCTCAAAGGATCTACTAGTCTTCAACATAAGGTATAGAAAATGATCAAAAATACAAATGAGACAGAAAATACAAAATTGAAGAAAAGAAAAACCCAGATCTACATAAATAAACACAACAAACGAAGTGCCATTCCAAATTAATATTACCATGTTCCATCAACATTGTAAGCCATTGTAGTGCACCAGATGCCAAGAGCATTATAGTTAACCCTATATCCCGCAAGGTCATACAACCAGGATTTAATCTTTCTATCAATAGTTGTAGAAAAAATAAAATGCATACAAACAAACAGTCATAACCTATATATATATATATATTTAGTGCAATAAATTATTTTTGGCATGGGAAAAAACTCATGGAAATCCAAACATCAAACAAAAGTAGAATCTTCACCATAACTTCAAACAATTAAAATTTCATACTACTCAACTGCAATGCACATAATCGTTTAGGTCTTGAGGAACAAAGTACCTTAATATTTTCTTTCTGATGAGGACAAACATAATAGACATGCGCTTTGTGACCTTCAAATGTGTATTGTTTCATACCACTTACTGCATCCCACACCTACAAGCACAGAAAGAAAGAAAAAACGGTTTTTATTCTTTTCATATACAAAAAATTAAATGACAACAATTAGAATGTGTCTTGGCATATTTGATAAACCATATTACCTTGATGGGATTATCATCCCCACATATAATTATGTAGAGCTGCGAGGTAGGGTGTGAAAAAGCAATATGATACCTTCTTTTCATTTGTATCTCTTCTCTTTTTGTTTTTCTAAATTTGACTTTCCAAATTTGACATCCGGATTCTTTTCTAAAATTTGGAAAATCTGCAAAAGTTGGAACTTAAAAATTAGATATATATCCAAAGGATATCATCACAAACTTCATATTCGATTTGCACAAAATTATCAGAACGCAACCTAACAAAAATTCTTTGCTTTGTTTGTAATAAACCATTAACCTAGCAAAACAAAAGCATTTTAATATTCTTCATGAAAAATGAAACAGGGAGCCCTAGAAATCTTATTTTGTATATTGTTCTACTTGTAGAAAATTGGAATTCTGCAGACCATCTTTCTTCAAACCCCACAAAAAAACCAAGACTTTAAAAGAGTAAATATTTTCTATAAATGGAACTAGCTCACAAAATGTCAATTGTGCAGTTAGACTTGCAAAATATCAAACAACAATATATTGCTAGACGAAGAAGATGCATTAAAACATCTAATAACAACAGAAAATGTTGCTCAATGAGATGATCTTATATCAGAGATTCTAGATAAAAAAATGCTAATGTTAATGGAAAAAATAGTGATACAAAGCTATCTTACATTTCAGTGCACATCAAGCAGCTAAAGTTACCTTTGGTGCTACCATACTCAAGTGATACTAACACCCAAATTCTTTCACTTTATGTTAGCATGTGACATTGCATTTGTAGAACTGCTTTGTTTTCTCTTTGTAAAGTGAGCTTTGCCAATCAACTAGACATGTTCAGTAGGAGGATGGCCTTGCATATCCCCATGGCCTTGGATTGGCGCCAAGAACAAGGAGTGTTGCACATCTACACACATCAACACACCACATGTTAAAGAACAACAATGCATAAAGGGTATTTGACAAAGAGTTCAAAACATACCATTTTCCAAATTTGCAAATATCCAATTGGAGAATTGTGAACCGATCGGGCATGTTTGGAAGGAGGAAAATCCCTCGATAAACTACTTCTAATTATAATTAAAAATAAATAAAAAGTCACTATAGAGAGTATTGGCATGTAAAGAAAGATGGGTATACAAACTTTGATTGCACCAATATGAGAGTTTCATCAAACCTACCTAGAATAGTAAGAAATGTTGGATTCCATTGCATATCCCCATGGCCTTGGATTGGCACCACGAAAAAGAGTGTTGCATCTCTGCACACATCAACACATCACATGTTAACGAATGGTGATGCCTAAATAAAGGGTAATTGACATAGAGTTCAAAAGATGAAAAAAAGCAGTAACCCAGTCTTGCAAAAAATCAATGTGTTGGCAATGGTGTTGAAAGCATAGCATTTTTCAAACCTTACAAATCACTAATTGGAGAGTTGTCAAGCAGTTGGGCATGTTGCATCTCCCTATGGATTTGAGTTGATTCCAGGGGAGTGGATTGTTGAACCTCTACAAACGTGAACACAACAAACATATATGAAACATATTTTATTTCAAAGAAATTTCTTTCAAAACATGTGAAAAGTCCATTGAAATGTACCTAGCATGGAAGGAAAGTTTGGATGTCCTTGCATATCCCCATGGCCTTGGATTGGTGCCACGAAAAACAAGTTTTTCAACTCTACACACATCAACACTTCACAAGTTAAATAATGGTGATGCCTAAATAAAGGGTAATTGACATAGAGTTCAAAAGATGGCAAAAAAAATAGTAACCCAGTCTTGCAAAAAAAGCAATGTGCTGGAAATGGTGTTAAAAGGATGGGATATTGCAAACCTTGCAGATCACTAATTGGAGACTTGTCAAGCAGTTGGGCATGTTGCATCTCCCTATGGATTTGAGTTTACACTAGGGAAGTGGATTGTTGAACCTCTACAAACATGAACACAACAACCAGATATGAAACATATGTTATTTCAAAGAAATTGATTTCAAAACATGTCAAAATTCCATTGACATGTACCTGGCATGGAAGGAAATTTTGGATTCCCTTGCATTTCCCCATGGCCTTGGATTGGCACCACAAAAAAGGAGTGTTGCACCTCTGCACACATCAACATATCACATGTTAAAGAATGGTGATGCCTAAATAAAGGGTAATTGATATAGAGTTTAAAAGATGGAAAAAAAAACAGTAACCCAATCTTGCAAAAAAATCAATGTGTTGGCAAGGGTGTTGAAAGCATAGCATTTTGCAAACCTTGCAGATCAATAATTTGAGACTTTTCAAGCAATTAGGCATGTTGCATATCCCTATGTCTTTGATTTGATGCCAAGGGCGTGGATTTTTGAACCTTTGCAAACATGAACACAACAAACAAATATGAAACATATGTTATTTCAAAGAAATTGCTTTCAAAACATGTGAAAAGTCCATTGAAATGTACCTGGAATGGAAAGAAAGTTTGGATTCCCTTGCATATCCCCATGGCCTTGGATTGGCACCATGAAAAAGGAGCATTGCACCTCTACACACATCAACACATCACATGTTAAAGAATGGTGATGCCTAAATAAAGGGTAATTGACATAGAGTTCAAAAGATGGGGAAAAAAACAGTAACCCAGTCTTGCAAAAAAAATCAATGTGTTGGAAATGGTGTTGAAAGCATAGCATTTTGCAAACCTTGCAGATCACTAATTGGAGACTTGTCAAGCAGTTGGGCATGTTGCATATACTTATGCCTTTGATTTGACACCAAGGGAGTGGATTGGTGAACCTTTGCAAACATGAACACAACAAAAAAATATGAAACATATGTTATTTCAAAGAAATTGCTTTCAAAACATGTAAAAATTCCATTGAAATGTACCTGGAATGGAAGGAAAGTTTGGATTCCCTTGCATATCCCCATGGCCTTGGATTGGCACCACAAAAAAGGAATGTTGCACCTCTGCACACATCAACACATCGCACGTTAAAGAATGGTGATGCCTAAATAAAGGGTAATCGACATAGAGTTCAAAAGATGGAAAAAAATAGTAACCTGGTCTTGCAAAAAAATAAATCTGTTGGCAATGGTATTGAAAGCATAACATTTTGAAAACCTTGCAGATCACTAATTGGAGACTTGTCAATTAGTTGGGCATGCTGCATCTCCCTATGGATTTGGGTTGAAGCCAGGGGAGTGTATTGTTGAACCTCTGCAAACATGAACACAACAAACATATATGAAGCATATGTTATTTCAAAGAAATTTCTTTCAAAACATGTGAAAAGTCCATTGAAATGTACTTGGCATGGCAGGAAATTTTGGATGCCCCTACATATCCCCATGGCCTTGGATTGGTGCCACGAAAAAGGAGTGGTGCACCTCTGCACATATCAACACATCACATATTAAATAATGGTGATGCCTTAATAAAGGGTAATTGACATAGAGTTCAAAAGATGGCAGAAAAAACAGTAACCCAGTCTTGCAAAAAAATCAATGCGTTGGGAATGGTGTTGAAAGCATAGCATTTTGCAAACCTTGCAGATCACTAATTGGAGACTTATCAAGCCATTGGGCATGTTGCATCTCCCTATGGATTTGAGTTTACACCAAGGAAGTGGATTATTGAACCTTTGCAAACATGAACACAACAACTAGATATGAAACATATGTTATTTCAAGGAAATTGCTTTCAAAACATGTGAAAAGTCCATTGAAATGTACCTGGCATGGCAGGAAAGTTTGGATGCCCTTGCATATCCCCATGTCTTGGATTGGCGCCACGAAAAAGGAGTGTTGCACCTCTGCACACATCAACAGATCACATGTTAAATAATGGTGATGCCTAAATAAAGGGTAATTGCCATAGAGTTCAAAAGATGGCAAAAAAATAGTAACCCAGTCTTACAAAAAAATCAATGTGTTGGCAAGGGTGTTGAAAGCATAACATTATGCAAACCTCGCATATCAATAATTGGAGACTTGTCAAGCAGTTGGGCATGTTGCATCTACCTATGTCTTTGAGTTGATGTCAAGGGAGTGGATTGTTGAACCTCTGCAAACATGAACACCACAAACATATATGAAACACATGTTCAGATAAATTGCTTTCAAAACATGTGAAAAGTCCATTGAAATGTACCTGGCATGGCAGGAAAGTTTGGATTCCCTTACATATCCCCATGGCCTTGGATTAGCACCATGAAAAAGGAGTGTTGCACCTCTGCACACATCAACACATCACATGTTAAAGAATGGCGATGCCAAAATGAAGGGTAATTGACATAGAGTTCAAAAGATGGGAAAAAAATAGTAACCCAGTCTTGCAAAAAAATCAATGTGTTGGCAATGTTGTTGAAAGCATAGCATTTTGCAAACCTTGCAGATCACTAATTGGAGACTTTTCAAGTAGTTGGGCATCTTTCATATCCCTATGGATTTGAGTTGATGCCAAGGGAGTGGATTGTTGAACCTCTACAAACATGAACACAACAAACATATATGAAACATATGTTATTTCAAAGAAATTTCTTTCAAAACAAGTGAAAAGACCATTGAGATGTACCTGGCATGGTAGGAAAGTTTGGATTCCCTTGCATATCCCCATGGCCTTGGATTGGCGCCACAAAAAACGAGTGTTGCACCTCTGCACACATCAACAAATCGTATGTTAAAGATTGGAGATGCCGAAATAAAGGGTAATTAACATAGAGTTCAAAAGATGGAAAAAAAACAATAACCCAGTCTTGCAAAAAAATAATTGTGTTAGCAATGGTGTTGAAAGCATAGCATTTTGCAAACCTTGCATATCATTAATTGGAGACTTGTCAAGAAGTTGGGTGTGTTGCATCTCCCTATGTATTTGAGTTGACACCAGGGGAGTGGATTGTTGAACCTCTGCAAACATGAACACAACAAACATATATGAAACATATGTTATTTCAAAGAAATTTCTTTCAAAACATGTGAAAAGTATTTCAAAATGTACCTGGCATGGCAAGAAAGTTTGGATTCTCTTGCATATCCCCATGGCCTTGGATTGGCACCACGAAAAAGGAGTGTTGCACCTCTAGACACATCAACACATCACATGTTAAAGAATGGCGATGCCAAAATAAAGGGTAATTGACATAGAGTTCAAAAGATGGGAAAAAAATAGTAAACTAGTCTTGCAAAAAAATCAATGTGTTGGCAATGGTGTTGAAAGCATAGCATTTTGCAAACCTTGCAGATCACTAATTGGAGACTTTTCAAGTAGTTGGGCATGTTTCATATCCCTATATATTTGAGTTGACGCTAGGGGAGTGGATTGTTGAACCTCTGTAAACATGAACACAACAAACAAATATGAAACATATGTTATTTCAAAGAAATTTCTTTCAAAACATGTGAAAAGACCATTGAAATGTACCTGGCATGGAAGGAAAGTTTTGATTCCCTTGCATATCCCCATGGCCTTGGATTGGCACCACGAAAAATGAGTGTTACACCACTGCACACATCAACAAATCATATGTTAAAGATTGGAGATGCCTAAATAAAGGGTAATTGACATAGAGTTCAAAAGATGGAAAAAAACAATAACCCAGTCTTGCAAAAAAATCATTGTGTTGGCACTGGTGTTGAAAGCATAGCATTTTGCAAACCTTGCATATCACTAATTGGAGACTTGTCAAACAGTTTGGAATGTTGCATCTCCCTATGGATTTGAGTTGATGCCAGGGGAGTGGATTGTTGAACCTCTGCAAACATGAACACAACAAACATATATGAAACATATGTTATTTCAAATAAATTTCTTTCAAAACATGTGAAAAGTCCATTGAAATGTACCTGGCATGGCAGGAAAGTTTGGATGCCCTTGCATATCCCCATGGCCTTGGAGTGGTGCCACGAAAAAGGAGTGTTGCACCTCTGCACACATCAACATGTCACATGTTAAGGAGTGGTGATTCCTAAATAAAGGGTAATTGACATAGAGTTCAAAAGATGAAAAAAAAACAGTAACCCATTCTTGCAAAAAAATCAATGTGTTGACAATGGTGTTTAAAGCATAGCATTTTGCAAACCTTGGAGATCACTAATTGGAGACTTGTCAAGCAGTTGGGCATGTTGCAACTCCCTATGGATTTGAGTTTACACCAAGGGAGTGGATTATTGAACCTCTGCAAACATGAACACAACAACCAGATATGAATCATATGTTATTTCAAAGAAATTTCTTTCAAAACATGTGAAAAGTCCATTGAAATGTACCTGGCATGGCAGGAAAGTTTGGATGCCCTTGCAGATCCCCATGGTCTTGGATTGGCACCATGAAAAAGGAGTGTTGCACCTCTGCACACATCAACAGATCACATGTTAAATAATGGTGATGCCTAAATAAAGGGTACTTGACATAGAGTTCAAAAGATGGCAAAAAAAACAGTAACACAGTCTTGAAAAAAATCAATGTGTTGGCAAGGGTGTTGAAAGCAAAGCATTTTTCAAACCTTGCAAATCAATAATTGGAGACTTGTCAAATGGTTGGGCATGTTGCATATCCCTATGGCTTTTAGTTGATGCCAAGGGAGTGGATTGTTGAAGCTCTACAAACATGAACACAACAAACATATATTAAACATATATTATTTCAAATAAATTTCTTTCAAAACATGTGAAAAGTCCATTGAAATGTACCTGGCATGGAAGGAAATTTTGGATGCCCTTGCATATTCCCATGGCCTTGGATTGGCAACACGAAAAATGAGTGTTGCACCTCTGCACACATCAACACATCACATGTTAAATAATGATGATGGCTAAATAAAGGGTAATTGATATAGAGTTCAAAAGATGGGAAAAAACCCAGTAACCCAGTCTTGCAAAAACATCAATGTGTTGGCACTGGTGTTGAAAGCATAACATTTTGCAAACCTTGCGGATCACTAATTGGAGACTTGTCAAGCATTTGGGCATGTTTCATCTCCCTATGGCTTTGAGTTGACTCTAGGGGAGTGGATTGTTGAACCTTTGCAAACATTAACACAACAAATAGATATGAAACATATGTTATTTCAAAGAAATTGCTTTCAAAACATTTGAAAAGTCCATATAAATGTACCTGGCATGGCATGAAATTTTGGATTCCCTTGCATATCCCCATGGCCTTGGATTGGCGCCGCAAAAAAGGAGTGTTGCACCTCTGCACACATCAACACATCACATGTTAAAGAATGGTGATGGCTAAATAAAGGGTAATTGACATAGAGTTCAAAAGATGGCAAAAAAAACAGTAACCCAGTCTTGCAAAAAAATCAATGTGTTGGAAATGGTGTTTAAAGCATAGCATTTTGCAAACCTTGCATATCACTAATTGGAGACTTGTCAAGCAATTAAGCATGTTGCATATCCCTATGGATTTGATGTGATGCCAGGGGAGTGGATTGTTGAACCTATGCAAACATGAACACAACAAATAGATATGAAACATATGTTATTTCAAAGAAATTGCTTTCAAACCATGTGAAAATTCCATTGAAATGTACCTGGCATGGCAGGAAATTTTGTATGGCCTTGCATTTCCCTTTGACTTTGGATTGTCGCCACCATTGTGGAGTGTTGCACCTATGCAAATATAAAGATATCACATGGTAAAGAATGGTGATGCCTAAATATACTAATCTAAACCCATTACTCTCATCGATATTTGAAACTAACATGGGACCATAGATAGTGCTTTCTTTGTTGGAGTACGTCCTCGTTTGTTGAGGTAGTGAAACTAAAATGGTTCTTCTTCCAATGCAGGGACATTCAAATCAATTTCCATTCCATAGTGTTGTTTTTTTCTTCTTTGTTTATTTTTTGGGCTTAGGAAACTCTTCTTCATATTCAAAGACATATCAAGAGCACCCACCCCAACTATGAATTCGAAATCCATAAGGGGTTGCTTGTTGGCCTCTTCCAACACTTTTTTAACCATATCAGTCAATTGTTTCGTCTTGGTCAATGTGGTAGGGGGGCTATTTTGAATCAACTGCAAGTATCTAAATAATTCCTCTCTGTCGAAATGAAGTGCCTACGCATCTGCGTCAACACTATCGGTGGCCACAATATCAATGTTGACATCTACACTATGGTTGTGGGGCTCTATACCTATGTCAGAAAGCTCATTGAATGTGTTATCCTTTGCATCCTAATGACATAATGGTTATGAATTGCTTGAGTTTAAATATAACCAATTGACCTTTATGGAATTCTTGCAAATATTCCCACGAATAGACCATGGGCATTCACACACTATAAAATCTGCATGATACCAATTGACAAGGTATTTCTGATTGTGAATACTTTGACTCCTCACTCAATAAGCTTGAGTTGTGATTTCATGAGGGAAACAATCATCATCTGGTATTCTTCTAGCCTTTTCCATTGATGATTCAAATTGCTTCTCTTTCTTATAAGTGTTCAAGTATCCTTCCTTTTTCAAAATTTCCTTGAACTGAGAACAAGGTTCAACACTTGTTAAGATCATGTACAACAACCGGTCCATCCTACGAGCACACTTATTCTTTCGATCGCATAGAAAGTTGGTCTTCAGGTAACAATGCTATGAATCAATGACATTGTTAGTCTCTTGATTGACATGATGGAAATCTCGACATCCTTTCACCCAAATCCCTAAATGTAAAGAACCAAGTTAGTGTAGGTATATCATCTTTATGAAAGACAAAAACAAAAACAAGGAGAGTTTGTGCACTTATGAAACTTGTCCCCGGAAACCCAATTCTTGTGGAAGTACTCTAAGAACTTATTTTCATCTGCAAATTTGCTAAAAAATCCATGGATTGCGTCATCCACAGCATCATTAGAACTATGTTTCATGATGAATCCTAAGTCCTTGAACATATCATTTTCTTTTTCTTTATTGCGGACCAAATTCCATGAGTGTGTAACTTTGATACTGCCATATTCAAAGAACATGTAATGTCAAATTCAAGTCATCGATCATATTGAATGGCTACAATTCAAATATGCATATTAAATCATTGACATTCAACTTACTACGTATTTATTTGTACTAAACGTTGAATCCATGGCTATTATGTTATTGTAGGATAGCTTTACCATGGTATCCAACATCCATTTTGTTTAAATTCCCATTATGAAAGGGACACCTGGACCATTGGTTTTTTGGTAAAAAAGGAAATCTTTCAGTCGCTTTTGATACCATAAGTTGACGCTCATTTCATCTTTTTGGTGGAGTTGGTATTTACCCTTCATCAACCGACTATATATGTTGACAATATCTTTCCTAGATAGGAAGAAATATCTATCTCGAACTGTTGGATCCATGTCAACATGCATGTCGATGTGCATTTTATATGTTGAATCAATGGACACTCCCAAAAGGTAACAACTCTCTACATAGGCAATGATGTCCTTTGTTAGCTTTGGCTTATGCAATGTCCTCGCCTCACTTGAAATGTCAAGTTTTCCATGACATGGCCATCCTTGTTCATCTTCATGCTCATACATATTGTAAGTCAATATTGCTATATGAGGACTTTGAACCATAACTTTTACAATAAAGTGGCATTGGCATCCCCTCTGTTGTGAAGTATTTCATTTAGCTAAATGCTCTCCTCTTCTATCGTTTGGGACATATGAACAATGATAACTACGGGGAGTTTTGAAACATTAGTAAAAACTATGAATGATAAATGCAATATGAAGGCTATTATGTAGAGAATTGATCCAGGAGGATCCAAGAAGGCAAATTTGTTGTAACTAAGAATTCATGAGAAACATGTGAAGGGGGTCTTCTCAAGCTATATAAACCCTCTTATTCTCCATTTTCCAGGTCATGCTTTGGAGTGGACACTTTGTAGCTATAGGAGAGAAGGGAGATTGCGTAGCTCTGCAGGAGGAAGGTACGAGTGTTTATACTCGTTTTACACCATCTTCAAGCTTCGGAGTTGCTGGAAGCAGTCTGGTTGTGTTTTGGGCAGCGGTTCTCTTCCTGACCATTGTCGCCAAGGTCATTCTTTGGAGTGGAGACTTTGTAGCTAAAGGAGAGAAGGGATATTGCGTAGCTCTGCAGGAGGAAGGTATGAGTGTTTACACTCGTTTTACACCATCTTCAGGCTTCGGAGTTGCTGGAAGTAGTCTGGTTGTGTTTTGGGCAGCGGTTCTCTTCCTGACCATTGCCGCCAAGGTAGCATTGTATCGTTTCCATGTATGTTGCCTTATGCTGAGATTATAGATTGGCCCTCCTATTGAGAAGCAGGGCCGGAGACGTAGTCCATCCTGGACGAACTTCGTTATCAACTTGTTGTCTTTATGTGTGTATTGCCTATGTTTTTTGGTTCTCTTCTTATGTATTTGTGAGCTTTATTCATGCTCTTTATGCAATTCATGTTAACATCATAGAGTAGCAAATATCTTGTTTTCAGATCAAGTGGTATCAGAGCAGGCTGACAAGTGTTACAGGTTGTGGATTGTTATGAGCAAAAGTTTGCAGTGTACAAAAATACAGGAATTGGAAGCAGTTTGTGCAGGCACCAATGAAGCAAGAAGTAGATGAGCATACCTACAAGAATCTTTTGGGGACCAAAAGCCTTCCTAGTGGGGAGGAATGATCCGGGAGGATCTAAAAAGGCCAATTTTCAAAATCATCATATTGCAACAAAAATAGTACCATGTCTAAGAGATATTCAAGCCAATTCCAACAATGAAACGGTGTGTCAAACGGACTCTGGATGCAAAAGATATTGCGTTTTGAAGTTTGGCCCCAACAGGGAAAATTTTGGCTGAAGTGCCACGTGGAACTCCCTCAAGCTGCCACGTGGTAGTCAAAAAGTGCATTCTAATGACATGGCATGATAATGTGTCATGATGATGTGGCATGATGATGTGGCATGCTGACATGACACGATGATGTGGCATGATGACATGGCATGGTGATGTGGCATGATGACATAGCATGTTGATATTGCATGATGATGTGGCATGGTGACATGACATGCTAACATGGCATGATGATGTGGCATGCTGACATGACACGATGATGTGGCATGATGACATAGCATGTTGATATTGCATGATGATGTGGCATGGTGACATGACATGCTAACATGGCATGATGATGTGGAATGATGACATGGCATGATGAAGTGGAATGATGACTAGCATGCATGCATTTGTGCGTGAAATGAGTTTCAGGACATTCATGCATTTACTCATGAGAAATTGTAAAATGATTAATATTTGAAGTGAGTGGAAAAATTACTCACATATTACTCATTTATTTTATTCCTTGAGTTGTTATGAAGTTAATGCATGGTTGTAACCAAAAACAAACATGCCATATTTGTAAAGAAGTTGCAACAAGTTGGTTTATGGTTGAAAAACCAACATGCTATTTAAAAAAGGGATTTTGTTATGTAATGGATTATTGTTGGATTTTGTAAATGTCATTATGGGGAAGTAACTAAATGTGAAAACCCATGGGCATGTGGGCATGAACCATATTTTTTGTTTATGTTCTTAAAATCCAAACCTTTGTAACTAATCCCAATTTGGAGAATCACATGTATCATGCCACCAAGAGTAGCTTCTCCTATTTAAGCACTTGTCATGTGCATTTGAAGGGAGTTCAAGTTTGGAGAGATGTAGCCCATAGAGGAAGCAAGCATCTGAGAGGCCCCATTGGGGGTCTCCATTGGAGAAGCTCATGGAGAGGCTCCAACCTTGTAGTTATAGCTCAGAGAGCAAGCACGGCTCCATCATGTCCGAAGGTGATCCAGCGTAGGAGACAAAGAAGTAGAGTCAGTTCGAGGAGGAAACATTTCAATTTGCATTTGAAGGCAAGTAGCGACCATCTACACTCTCATCCCGAAGGACAAAGGTGAAGGGATTGGTTGGTAAGAGTGTGACTTTGGTTTTATTGATGCACTTGTGATGCAAACATATTGTCGTCTATTGAGACTATCCTGCAGAAGATCGTGTGGCGTAGCTCGAGGTTTGTGGCTCGTAGAGTCAGTTGAAAGAGTGCGATTTGCAACATTATGCAAGTCTTTGATCCGCTCGAGGTTCGTGGCTCGTAGAGTCAGTTGAAAGAGTGCGATTTGCAACATTATGCAAGTCTTTGATCCGCTCGAGGTTCGTGGCTCGTAGAGTCAGTTGAAAGAGTATGA